>CAODLS014610152.1:0-11313 GCA_948243855.1 Flueggea neowawraea | reverse complement strand
AATCTGGGTTTTGATCTTAGTACCGAGATCTCGCGGTTCATGACTTATAAGACTGAATTGGATCTTCCAATTGCTCAGCTCTTGCAGATTGCGAAATCGGGTAATTCGGTTATGAGGCTTGGTCTTGACATTGGTGGAGGTACTGGGACATTCGCAGCGAGAATGAAGCAGTACAATGTGACTGTTGTAACGACTACAATGAGCTTCAATGTGCCCAACAGTGAAGCGGTGGCAATGAGGGGTTTGGTGCCAATCCATGCGCCGCTGCAGCAGAGGTTGCCGGTGTTTGATGGAGTGGTGGATCTGGTGAGATGTGGGCGGGCAGTGAATAGATGGATACCATTGACAACGTTGGAGTTTTTACTGTATGATGTGGATAGAGTGTTGAGAGGTGGTGGATACTTGTGGTTGGATCATTTCTTCAGCAAAGGAGTGGATCTTGACAAGGTTTTTGGACCGTTGATTGGGAAGTTGGGTTACAAGAAGGTGAAGTGGGCAGTTGCCAACAAGACTGATCCTGGTGGTGTCAAAAGTGGCGAAGTTTACTTGACCGCTCTTCTGCAGAAGCCTTTCACAAGATAGGATCTTTTTTTTTCTGGACTCAAGGTAATTACTTGCTCTCCATGATTATTTATCTAAAAATTTGAATGCATAGACTTTATAATTGTTGTTCTGATCCTGGATTTTGTGAAATTGGATCTGCATTGTGCATTATGATGGCAATGTTTTACTACTTTCGACTGTAGTATGATCTGGGATGAAAATGTGTGTGTGAAAGAAAGAAAATTGCTTCGCCTGTTTACTGTACTATCATTTTGAAGTTGTGTATGTGATATTATGATTTAAGTTTGACCCATGAAACGATCCAATTAGTTTCACAGCTAGACAATTATCATGTCTCAAATAAAAACGCTGCGGTTGATTCCCTTTGGAGCAGAAAGCAATGCATTCTTTCATTTCTTTTTCATCTTGGTTCGGGTTTGTTCTGGAGCATTTTTTGTTTGTTTTTTTTGGGATAAATTCACAGTTGTTTGCCTATCTATCTATGTGAGTGAATTGGACATGGGATACAAGTTTTTGTCAAACGCAAGGAAGATCTAAAACAAGCATTATGGTGTTTTTTTTTGTTATTGCAATGAAGTTTTTAATTTTGGGTAGAGGTGTTTGGCTCTTTAACTGCTTTACTTACAGCAGCACAAATTATTCCATCCAATCCGAGTGTAGGTTTCCTGTTATAAATTGTACTGCCACCATTGTTTAAATGCCTTACAAAGTACGATCGAGAGCTGAATTATCTGACGACAAATTAACTTATCATGCAAGCTCATTTGTTCATATTGCAATATATTGTACACTGGTCTGCGTAACATGAGTATGGTTATGTATTTTTCAGGGTTCATTGCTAGAGATCCCAGGTAGTCGGACAAGGATGCAACAGGGGTACCATGCTCAAGGTTTACCTTCACAAACAAGTTGTGCTTCATCTCGACACTCCAAGAGGTTTCAAGTGTCAGTGTTGTAAAGAAGTGGAATCAAAAGCATCATAGGCAAAGTAGGCAGGAACTGTACATTCATTTACAAAAGGGTTCGAAATTTTATAATGTGTTATTGAATTTAATATTTAGAAATAAATAACAAGATCTAAATCTGCTTTTTGTTGGCCAACAAATCTAGTGTATTTTATAGAGGAGAAAAAAAAAGAGACGTGGAATCTATCCTATGCTTGCTGAAACCTGATGAAAAAGAATCCAAATTCCTTATTTTCAACTATATGAAATATCTTTACAGATCCCCGCCACAAACATTAGAGGAAAAACAAAACATTCTTAGTTTCAACAAGAACAAGCATTGGAGAGGCCTTTTATTCCATGGATCGGACGTGTTTTGCATGCGGATCTGGGCAAACAGGTTCATGAACCAACCTTCTTCCTCAGTAGATCATGTAGGTTGAGTGCATTGATCTTAGCAGCAAGGATGAAATCATTTTCTGTTAGTCCACCTGTAGACACACATATGAAGCTAAGAATTCTTCCCGGTACCGTAAATAAATGTTGAACAAGTATTTCAAAATAACTATTCCAGTGACAAGACAGTCATTTCTTCAGCCTGATTAGATTCAAACAAGATGAAGGTTGACTCGAGCATGTGTCTACTCAGCAAACACTTAAGCAAAACTAAATTGAATATGTGAGTGGTCATTCTAGTCTCAAAATTGCCGTTGGTAGATCTTTGTTGGATACAAACTCTGCGATATAGTGAGAAAACAAATATTGCAGCAGATTTTGTAGTAAAAGAAAAAGGAAGAAGAAGAAGAAGAAGAAGAAGAAGAATGCAGTTTTAGAATTTTGCTACATCATACAATAGGCAAGCAAAAAGAACAGCGCATGTCTTAAATTCAGCTATTATAAAACAAAAAGTAATGAAATATTTGAAGAGCGATTAATGACAAAACAATTTCCTTACCTACTGCATGAGTCCATATCTCAATTTTTATATTGTTCCATCCTGTAAGATGAAGATCTGGGTGATGACCTGCATTTAACAGCACTGTTGTTATCCATTGATGCAAGATTGAAAGTAACAAACAACTTTTCCTTGTAAATAAAGATGCATGCTCGCTAAAAACAAGTGAGAACCCTGCATGCGACAAACAAAGTACGAATACCGAATACCTTCTGCCTCAGCAAGATCCCCCACAATTCGAAATAGTTCTAACCCTTTCAAGAAACTCTTTGTCCTCCATGACCGACTCAGCTTTAGTACACCATCTTCATTCACCAAATCCCATCCATCAACCTTTAAAATTTTGAACCAGCTCAAGAGAATATGGTACACAAGATAGTCCATGCAAAAAAAAAAAGAGAAAAAAAGAAAAGAAAAAGACATAGACCTTTCCCATGAGTCCAACTGCAGTCTCGTGTAACATGGGTCTCAAATCCTTTGCATCACAAGGCACACACTTCTTAGCAGCGAAATCTATCATTAGAAACCAAATTGTATCAGATAATAACAACAACGAATTCTTGGTTAGTTGCTGTCTCACAATATGATGACCATGCTATTCAAGTAGCATCAACAATTGGAGGAGACCATCATAGTAATCCTAAAATCTTTATCACTAAGAAGCACCGCCCTAGTTTTAAGTTTCTGCTTATAATCTCAATTAACCCAATGAGGCTACTTCTCAAATCAAAATATTATTGATCGAATTAATTTGCAATTTTGCATCAGCCCATATATTAAAATTAGTCCAAGGAAAAAAGGTCACTACGAAACACACCTCCCGTCGTGCAAAAATTTCTAACTCCATAAACGGAGTTTCTATTCGACGACACTCCCACACGGCCCCGAAGTACCTCAGTCACCTGTTTACTGGAGCTGTATGTATCAGAAAACGCATCCTTACACAATAAAGTTGTTTAAAAGAATCGCACCGATGATAGCGCGAACGCGTCACTTTACTGAACAAACAGTAAAAAATCCCAAATACAGCTCAAATAATACACCGTAATCGATCCATTTAAAGCTCCAGTTAAGGAAATCCCAAGATATACATAATAAAATTAGAAATAAAAACTGTAAGGATGACTAACGACGAGGGAAGGAAATTACCGTCCATGACCTCCGAGCAGTCTGTGGAACACCTGATATTGAATCACCAGAACAAACAGTCACTACTCACAGTCGCCGACACGGCGGTGAAAAGAGAGAAATCGAAGGAGACGAGAAGCACCTGAGGTTTCGGGTGAGAGAGCAGACAGTGTGAAGCTCGCATCCGATTCATTAGTATCGCAACGGTTCCGTTAAGGTCGCTTTCTTTCTTTTTTGAAGCTCGCAAGATACAGCGGTTTCCGCACGCGCGAAGAGTGTATAGACATTAGAGAGACGGCAAAACGGTGCCGCTTTGTTAAATATCGAGTAAATATATAAACCGCGTGCATTAAGCTGTAATAACGATCGAGTTGTAGTGGAAGAAGTAAACGCTTCTGTGCTCGGAGATCAATTTTCCGTCAAAATTCGTGCAGAAAAAAATGGTGAGTTTCTCTCTCATCCTGTGTCATTCGTCTTAATTTTAATCCGATAAATGCTCTCAACGGTTGCATGCTCAGTGATCTAGTCTCGATCGTATGAGATCTAATTTCGTTGTTGATTTGTATACATAGATCTAATGTAGTTAAGTTATGATCTTGCAGCTGTGGATCCAGTGGTATTGTTGTAAATTCGTATAAATGCGTCTTAAATTTTTGGTGTAGGATTCATGTCCATTATTGAAGAACATAGTTGTGTTGGACTCCGACGGGAAGCGTATAGCTGTGAAGTATTATTCAGATGAGTGGCCAACGAACAGAGACAAAGAAGCTTTTGAAAAGGCTGTGTTTAACAAGACTCAGAAGACCAATGCCCGAACCGAAGGCATTGATACGCCACTGTTTCTTGTTTCTGTAATTTGATCGGTTTGAGATTCTTGTTGCTTGATCCGTTGTTGCTCTGTTTTGCAGTGGAGATAACAATGCTTGAGAACAACATTGTTGTTTACAAGTTTGTTCAAGATCTTCACTTTTTCATCACTGGAGGCGAAGATGAGAATGAGATCATCTTGGCTACGGTTCTTCAGGGTTTCTTTGATGCTGTTGGCATCCTGCTTAGGTATTGGCAATAGTACTCGGGAGGACACTTTTTCGGGATGTTGGTGCTGGATATTTTTGTTTTCCAAGTATTTGAATTGATATTGAATCACTTGTTCTTGTAGAGATGATGTGGACAAGAAAGAGGCACTCGAGAATATAGACCTCATTTTGTTATGCATTGATTAAATCAATCTAGACTTGTTCCAAATAAAGCTTTGATCTTTTACTTCTTTTAAAACAAAGAAAATAAATCAAGAAAGATAGAGAGATAGGTTGGTTTGTGTTGTTGATTAGAGATGAAGAAGAGTGAGGAGGGGAAGAAGAAAGGTATGAGAGATAGATATGTCATACGTGCCTTCAAGCAATTGAAATAACGCACATTGCCATGTCAACGTCCAGTCATCATAGTCGGTGTTAAACGGTCACACTTTCAACATTTCAGGGGTAACTATAGAGATTTTTGCAAGTTCGAGGGGATTTGTACCAATTCACGAAGTTCAAGGGGTAAATTGCACGATCAATACAAGTTCAGTGGGGTTCACATGTATTAGGCCATTAATATATATATATATATGTGTGTGTGTGTGTGTTCAACATATTTTAAGACTTGTTTCAAACTTGTTTAATTTTTCTACATGTTTGTATTTTTGTTTAGTATATATATTTTCTACATTTTTTAAACTTGTTTAGCACTTTTTTATGACTTGTTTAAAATATGTAGTTGAAATATATATATATATATATATATATATATGAGCCACGTGTATATGTAATTGAAATTTCTATTTAAAATATTTTGCATCTTATTTAAAAGTTGTTTAGGACTTTTTATAACTTGTTTAAAATATGTTTATGTTTCACAGAAATAGACAACGTGAATTTGAAATAATGGAGCCGTGTATAAGAAATGTAACACCGTGAAGCAACAATTATGGGAACGTGAATCTATAATATATATACCCTGACTATACAGACAAAATATTGTATACTAATGTAGGTGAAATTCGTAATTTTCTCAAAGGAAAGAGGTCCCAGAAGGCAAGATTTGATTGCAGGGAGCAGCCTACAAAGAGCTTGCTAAGGGAAAAAAAGGAAAAATCAACCCCTTAGGAAAATTAGATCGCCAAAGGAGTAAATAACAGAGAAAACACACAAGAGGATTTCCACACAAAAGGAAAGACTGGTGACCAGGATAAAAGAATCCACACAGAAGGAAATTAATCAATGACTAGGGAACTGGCCTCCAAAAAGGAAACAAATATGTAGAAGGAAAGTGACCAGGGGAGCTAGGGCATGATCACCAGGAGGATTTCCAACAAATCAAGAGATTGATTCCATGATTTTTCCAACAAATCAAGAGATTGATTCCATGATTTTAGGAACATCATAATTGATCAATTGGAAAAAAAAAACATTCTTGATGAAAACATTATAAAAGGCAGCAAAGATGGATGTTTGAGGGCCCTTTTTCTTGACATTACATTACACCCTTATGGGTTGACCTACACCTTTAGCATTTAGTTCTTTATTTCTTCTTTTCCCTCTCTTTTGTTCTCTATATTTTCTTTTAATCTCTTGTACTCAATCTTCATTTTAAATAAAATCTCTCATCATCATTGTGTTTTTTGCAAATTGTCTAAAGGAGCAAAGACTCATTAATGCAAGTTTACTCACTTTACTTGTTACAATTGTTTGATTAAGAAGTAAGGTAAAAAAACGGTGCAAATCTCTTTTTTTTTAGAAAACTTAAAATTTCATGCCACGTCGCACATCAATCTAAATGGTAGCATTGTCTTCCTATAAAAAAATAAAAATAGGAAACATAATGTAAATTAAAAATTACTATAACCTTACCAAGGAATATTGTATCTCAACAAAAAAAAAAAGATTACAGAAACTCCTACAACCTTAAGTTTTTGGAAATTATTATCCATACACTACCACATAGGGTTACAACCCAACTAGTGTGTGATGATGTTACATGCGTGAAAAATATTGTATTTTGGACGAATTAACAACCAATAATCCCTATTTTTCCTTGAGGGATTATTTTGGAACATTATGTCAAAAATATTATAATTATTTTGGATTTTTATTAGGGTAGCTGAGTAGTTGATATAAACAATTTTGTAATAGGATATTGGCTCTCCTCCTCTTTGGGTGAAGTCAGTACTGCGACTTTTATTGTTTTTTGCATTTTCTTCATCAACATGTCCTATTAAATTCTTTTCTAGTCAGGTATAATCAAAGTTTGAACTTCATTGAATTGTGGGATGGTACTATCTATGTGCTTAATTGTTCTTTGCTTGAGTATTTATTTGGTTTCTACAATCAATTGTTTTATTATGATTCTATTGCTTGATTCAATTTGGTCGATTGATAGATTAGCAGAATAGTATACGTCCAATAAGAACTACATATTCGTAATTGTTTGTTTATTTCTAACATAAGTGGTAACTTAACGTAGTTGTTTGATGGAATAGGCATTGAATTATATTAGAAGAATTAAATAATCAAGTTTAAATGAATTGTGCATGTTGAGTTTGTTGCTTGGGTTAGGTTTCTTTAGTTTTTAGTGCTTAAAATAGATTAAACCATGCAGAACGTCTCAGGAGTTATTTATTGGTAAGGAATTAACTTGCAAGGCGTTCCAGACTTACCGAATGTGTGGTCGATAACTATAACAACCCTATTCCGTTTCAATCAATTTTTAGCACTGAGATTCAATTCGCGAGGTCAAGCAAAGATGTACATTGCTAGTTTTTTGTTATTATTGAATCTTTCGTTACTTATATTTGTGTTCTTATTCTTTCTTTGTTGTATTCTTTTTGTCAGTAAATTAAGCGATAGAAGAACGCGAAAATAGACAAGAGCAATCACACAAGAACACAAGATTTGTGTGGTTCGATTAATCGACCTATGTCCACGGGCAGAGAGCTAGTAATTATATTATTGAGTCAAAATTGGCCAAAGGCATGCAACCAGCCACCATAGGCATCCAAGATTGTTTTCAAACCACCTTATATATGTTTACAAGGAATACAAGTAAAAATAAACTAGGAAAATCCTAAAACCAACCCTAAAACCGTCTAAAACACAAGACATGGGCTAGGAGAAGCAGCCATGGTCGGCAACCAATTTCTTGTGTCCGTGTGAAGTGTTGCTGAAATTCCACAATACACGGTATGAGGACATGGTCGTGTACTTCACTGTTACGCAAAAAATCTCCATTTTTGTCTCCAATCCGTCCCACTTTGACTTGCTTTATCAAACATCAACATGGTTTCACAATTTTTCAAGATAATTCCACTTCAATCTCAACAATTCTCCACCTTGAAGTGGATTTTCTTTCCCTGCACAACTCAGAACCTAGAATCACTCATCCACCATACCCCCGAAGGGCCTCAAGTTCTGTAACAACGAACCAAATCCAAGTTGGACTTCTCTCCACTAGCTATATTTACCTTTTTACCATCCATACCTAACAACACATCACCCCGCATCTTTCTTGTGTTTTCCAGTGATTGTCTTTCTCCATTACCAACACAATTACCATGCATTGGCTTCCTTGTTGTTACGTCTCGTGGATCAACCTGATCGACATTTGCATGTTCCGAAGTCTCGATCACAAACTCCACCTGTTTTTCTGTAGAACTTAAAACAGTCATTAACTCATTAGCAACTACCGAGTTACTAATCAATGTGTAAATGTCATTCCGCAATTTACCCTTCATCACTACCGAGGAACCCTTGAATACTCGAATTCCTCCACCTCTTCTAGAGAAACCATAATCTTGCTTAGCCAAAGCACCAACAGAAATCAAATTTCTTCGCAATCTCTGACATATTAAGCATCAAGTTTTCTGACCATCTTGTTATGCATCATAATCTGCAAAGAACCACTACCTTCAATACTCAATTTTTCATCATCTCTCAATTTCACATTGTCTCTCCATTCTCTAAAAAAATCAAACAGTTTCTTAGAAAAATTTATATGATAAGCTGCACCAATGTCATCAACCTAGCTATCTTCAAATCTAGATGCAGTAACTGTCAAAAATTCATTACTCTCTCCATCATCAGAATTATCCTGAAACCCCACATAATTATTCTAAACTATTGTTTCCCTTGATTCTTTTTTGTTTCCCCTATGTAGACAATTCATTTTTATGTGTCCAATCTCCTTACAGTGATAACACCTCAGCACATGATTATTTCTCATTTTATTGCCCTTACTCATAATTAAGTTGAACTCTACATTGTCTCCATCTAAACTAGAAGTTAACATCTTCAGTTCTTTAAACAATAGAACATCATTAACATCGTTTATCAAGATACTATCTCTACCAAACATTATAGTATTAACAAAACTTTCACACGAGTCAGGCAAAGAATATAATAGAAACATAGTTTGATCTTCTTCTTCAAGTTCAACACCAACACATTTCAAATCTAGTACAATCCTATTAAATTTATCAAAATATTTTTTTACCTGCATCTCTTCCATCATCTTTAAGGTATGTAACTGTCTTTTTTCTGATGAAGCTTGTTTATAAAGGATTTCTTCTGATACATACCCTCCAGCTTGTTTCACAAGCGCTATAGTAGTTTCATCAGCTACCTCCCTCAAGACTTCATCTAGCAGACTTAATAGAATACATTATGCGTCCTCTTCACAATCTCAGTTTTTTTGTACCACTGTTAGTTCTTCAGGTAATTTCTCTACACATTCTAACTCTTCACACTTCTGTTGAACCAAATCGCCTTCATCTTCAGCTTTCACAACGTGAATTCATTCGACCCATTGAATTTCTCAATCTCGAATTTTTATGAAGACATCTTCTTTCTGCAGAATGAACCCAAGAGTTTATGAACAAACTTTTGTGGCTTTAATACCACTTGTCAGTAAATTAAGCTATAGAAGAATGCAGAAATAGACAAGAGCAATCACACAAGAATACAAGATTTACGTGGTTCAATCAATCGACCTACGTTCACGAGCAGAGACCTAGTAATTCTATTATTCTGAGTCAAAATCGGCCAAAGGCATACAACTGGCCACCAAAGGTATCCAAGATTGTTCTCAAATCACCTTATATATATTTACAAAAAATACAAGTCAAAATAAACTAGGAAAACCTTAAAAACAACCCTAAAACAGTCCAAAACACAAGACACGAGCTAGGAGAAGCAAACATGGTTGGATTCCATCGAGATACGGCCAATTTCTTGCATCCATGTGAAGTATTATTGAAATGCCACATTACACGGTTTGGGACACGGTCATGTCCTTCACTGTTCCACCAAAAATCTCCCTTTTTCATCTCCAATCCATCCCACTTTGACTTGCTTCATCAAACATTAACATGACTTCACAATTCCTCAAGAAAATTCTACTTTAATCTCAACACTTTCTTTTAACTGCTTTTAAAGTTTGTTCCAAGTTAATCAAAATTCTGTCTTGACTTCTATTCGTTTTTATTTCAAATAGATAGATTTTTACCAATATCTATAGATTCGACTATACTCATTACATTACAAAAATAATATTCTTTTGAGTAGAAAATAATTTACTAAATTCGATACCCATCAAATTTGGTGTCATTATCGGAGGCAATGAAACAGAAAATGGAAATGAGAACAAAAAGGAAAAGGATAGAGAAAAAAGAAAAAGAAAAAAGAAGGTGAAAGAAGGATGTAATAAAGTTCGGACAACCATGTTCTAAAAGAAAGTGAAAATGAATGTTTTAAAAGGTTAAAACTTTGATGCTTAGAACTTGAGTGACATACATTGTAGCTTATTATTCGATTTTTCCTCTTGACTTTCTTAAACCTAAAAACTTCCATCGTTCATACATTTATCCTAAACTCCATTATAACCAAATAAAAGACATTTTGATCAGTGTGCTAGTTTACTTTTTGCTAGTGGTAAAGATGCAATATATCAAGTCTATGGTAAACTATGCATCAACACCAATTACTTTTCGTGAGGGTGTGGGTTTTCACTATTCTTCTGAAGTGATTACCGATGTAGACCTCATCACAATTATAGAATTGGTTGACTTTTTTGTTGGAGATGTTCTTTCTTTTAAGTATTTGATGCTCTGACACAATAAACATAACTCACAAAGACGTTCCTTTTCTTATTAGGATGGTTTTAACGGGCTAGGAACGAGGCTACCGTTCCTAGCCCCGCAGACCAGGATGCCTTACTGCGTCTCAGTCTGCTAGCCCGTCCTCCTGCGGGAGGACAGGCTAGCTATCAAGGCATTTTTTTTTTATTTTTTAAAAAATCAAAATATAACCGTTGGATTGTTTTGATCCAACGGTCAGATTTACTTCAACGGTAAAATTACCATTGAGGGCTGAAAAATTACCCTTTTGGTCCCTAACGGTTAGTTTTACCCATTTCACTATAAATAACCCACTAAACACATTTTTTCTATCATTTCTTCACTTCAAACACTCATTTCTCTCCCCCAAACTCTCTCAACTCTTAATATTTTAACGAATTATTTTTATGTAGTATATGGGTTGTAGTATTTTTAATTTAATGTAATATTTAATATTTTAATTTTAATGTAATTTTTTTTAATTTAATTTTTAAATTTTATGTATTTTTTTATTTTAATGTAATATTTTTATTTTAAAGAATTATTTTTATTTGAATGAACACTTTTTATTT
>CAODLS014608334.1:0-12566 GCA_948243855.1 Flueggea neowawraea | reverse complement strand
GATTGAAACGGCTAATTTTGAAAACTGAGGGACTGCGAAAGAGATATAGTAAAACCTCAGGGGCCGCGTGGATTTTTCCCTAATATTTTTGTTAATTTAATAATTCAAGTGTTAAGTTTATACAACATTGGACTTCATCTTTTTTAGTTTATTTTGAATTCACAAGTAAGAGATAAATTCAATGATGTAAAATTAATGCCTAAGATCACAAATGCCTAAGTGACAAGTGAAATGTTAGCTCATTTAATCTATCTTTCCAATATATTTAGGGATTTGTTATGTCCAAGAAAACCAGAAGGATATCAGTATTTGTAAATAAAAATTATTATTCTTTCTTATATTTTAAAATTTACTGGTGCCCAAATAATTAAATATTAATTTTTTTTATCAATATTGAGTAAAATCTGGTATGAGATTTATATAGCAATTGTGAAAGGTAAAAGAGCTAACATTACATTAGAATGACTCTATACCATCGCAATTTGGTGTAATCCCAAAAGATATTTTGTGGAAGAATTATTGGATACTTTATGCAAAATGAGGCTCTTGTACCTGGGTACTGCAGTATTTATACTCTTACCAGATAGCAATTAATTTTTGAGTTTCTCATAGTCATGAGTCGCTATCCATCTATGGTATATGGAAGTTTGTAGTCTTAGCCCAACAGCTGCATCAATATTCAAGTTAATTCCCTATGCTGTTAAAAATAAACTCCAGATTCTCATGTATGTCACCACAAGTTTTATAATATCAGGCTTAGGACTTTTAAATTTCACAATATAAGGAATGCCACAAATTTTTAAAACGAAAAATGTCATTTGACTTTTGAATAAAAACCGAAAATCTCATCTCTCTGTTTTCTCTCTCATCTGTCTCTTTCTCTCTCTACCCACCTTCTCTCTCGTCTGCCTCTCCTTCTCTCTACCGCTCTAGCGAAAATAAAAAAATGTCGTTCGTGTTATAGACGTGCCTCTCTCTGTCTCTCCGTCGCGAGAGTGAGAGGCGACATCCTCCTCGGGTCGACGATGACCAGATCGCGACAGGAACGCGATCCTCTCTTCCCCCTCTCTTCATTGACGCCATTGATGAGACGACGAACGACGACGACGTCTAGAGAGATCGTGAGACTTTTCGAACGAAACCAATGGCAGAGAGGTTGGCAGCGACGATTTGTGTTTTGAGATTTGTTGGCGGAGGCTAGGGTTTGTGATGTGGTGTCAAACCTACCAAAATAATATTAACCTGCTCAAAACAATAAAATCAGTAAAAGTAGTGAGCATGGTCAATCCACAGAAACCGATGAAAAATTGTTTAAATGCTAAAACACATAAATAAAATAAAAAGAATAGAATTGTGAGTAAAGCCGAGATTGAAACCCAATAAAGATAAAAGTTTGCAGTGAAAAAATAAATAAATAGTAGCAATAAAAATGATGGAAATTCAATAATATTAAAAAGCATAGCCAAGGTATTTCCTCCATTCAATCCAATCGGTTGATCACAAACACAAAAGATAGATATCAAGTATTCGAATAGGCAGAGTAATAGTTAATGGTGACACACTCAATTAATATATCTCTTCTTACTTGATCAATAGCCCCGAGATGCCCTGCAGACTATTTTTCTAACTATTAGGCAACCCTCGAGACGCCATGACAAGGTATAATCTATGACAGTAATAAGAATTAAAGAGACCCCTATCCTAACTAGTGAAACCGAAAATGTCGTGATTTATTTAAACTAGATTATTCAGTTCTATAACATTAAATAATGTCCAACCACATACATTTAAGTTGTTGGCTACTAATATTAGCACTAATGTGATGCACTATCAATCATAGATAACAATATATTATCTCAATCATTCAATCAACGAACCCTTATCAATTAATCAATCGAAATAATAATAAAAGAACTAAGCACAAAAACTGAATAAATACTCAATAGCAATTAAAACAATAGTCTCACAACCATAATGGATTGAACTTTGAAAATACCTCAACTAGAAAGAGATATAGTTATACATTCTAGAAGAAAGAATGCTGGAATTGAAAAGAATGGTGGTTGCCTAAGCTATGCGTGAATGATAGATGAAAGAGAAGAGAGAGCCGCCAACCAAAAATACAAGGTATAAATATGTGTCTTGATTAGGAAAACCTAATTCCCTTACAAAACAACTAATAAAAATTATAATAATGTTAATTGTTTAGTTCCAGCAGTAAAACTAGGTTTATAGCCTTCAAACAGGTTCAGGAGGCTAAAAAATAGAAGCCCAGCAATCCAGCACGCAACCCAATGCAGACAAGTCAGCCCAATCCACGCGTCTACTATGGCGTGGTCATGCCATAATTCTGTTAGTGCCAAAATACACTCAAAACAGCTCCAAATCTTCATTTTTCACAAACATCCCACCTAAATCACCAAAGAAGCAATAAGACATAAAAAGACACAAATAATAATAATTTATTATGCAAAATAAATATAAAATGCAATGAAAAACATGCATGAAATGCAGCCTATCAGTTTGCCATAAAATTGCAAACCCTAGCCGAATGTGTGTTTATGAAAAATTATACGTTAGGTCCCTTAATTATCATAAAATTGCAAAATTAGTCCCTCTTATTGTGATATTAAATTTTGTAAATCATTATATACATGGTGTACAACTTTAAAAAATGAAAATTGTAAAGGAATATATAGATGTGTACACCTGCATACACATATCTACACCAATAAATTAG
Source organism: Flueggea neowawraea (assembly GCA_948243855.1). Taxonomy (NCBI): domain Eukaryota; kingdom Viridiplantae; phylum Streptophyta; class Magnoliopsida; order Malpighiales; family Phyllanthaceae; genus Flueggea; species Flueggea neowawraea. The sequence goes on along the minus strand of CAODLS014608334.1, from coordinate 9,826 downwards.
GTTAATAAAAATATGCAAATACCTTGTACAATTGCATATACCAATGTGCACCAGTGTATACATGTGTACACCATCAAAAATTTATTAAATCAATTTTTTTTTAAAATGAATGCATTTGTATACTTGTGTACACCATTGCACACCTTTCTGAAAAAATATATTTTTTTAATTTTTTTGAAAAAAAAATCAATTGCTAAAAGTTAATTTCTCGCGAAAAAGTCAAATTTTCATGAAAATATCTCAATTTTTTACGAAAATGGTATTTTTAATATGTGTTTATCTTTCTGTGGCATTTTTAATATTTGGAAACTAGTGGTGACATTTTTTAAAATTTGGTTAGTTTAATTTGCTATAAATGTGCGATTCGCCCAATTAACTATTGGATCATTGGCTTGGTTACAAGTCAACACTACTTGACTTGGTATTAAATGTTTGAGTTTGATTTCGTTTAGGATATCTTTGCCATTTTTTGGTACGGCTAGAAAGGAAGCTATTGTTATATTGACAGGTTTAAATAAATAACAAAGTTCAGAGGCTTGTTGAGGAACCGTTACATTAGAATCCTTACATCAAGTATAACGGGTATGATCATTCGTAACAGTCGTGATATGAAGAAAATTGTCGTTGTCGATCTTAACTACAACCATCGTAGACGTTACAACTATTATACAAAGGTTTTGTTTGGTTTATTTGGATAGAAAGTAGTATACAAGTAGGATTAACTTAGAAAGTAATTTTTTGAGGAATATAATAATATGTATTTATTTATTTATTTCAAATCTTAGTTCTCGAGAAGTTTCAATTTTTAATTTAAATTAATTTATCAGTTAAAAAATAATATTGAGAAAAAGATTTTTTTTATTATTAATTAATTAGTGTTGTGGATCTTGTTGCTTGGTAATTGTCAAATCCACTTGACCAAGATTTTGTCTGTTTTAAAGCCATTTGTTGGTTAATACAGTTTTATCCTTGAAAATGTGCTTCATGCCTTTAGTGATTTGAGGGAGTATGACGTTTGTGAAAGACCATTGACCATGACTCCTAACTGATGTGGAAAACATGACACATGACACTTTAACAACACCTTAATTGAGGCTAAGTGGATTGGAAATACAGTTTTTTGCTCAAATTTCTAGAGACAATAGCAATTATTATTGTCTCGGTTGAGCAACAATCTTGAATGTCATGAACTTGAAGGCTAAAAGGCATGAACTCAAAATCTTCTGTTAAAATCCTACAAAATAGAGTAAATACAAATATTTTTATTGAAAATTATCTAGCTGAATGAGCACGAAGAAGTCCCAAGTAGAACAGAAAAGTTAAGGTTCAAGTGCTCTACTGGATAGAGGCAACAAGATAAGGTAATGAGCCTTCAGAAGTAAGGGGGTAATCAAGCTTAGTCGAGCCGAACTTTAGAGTGTTCAAGCTCGGCTCCATCAAAATGTTTCGATCTCGAGCTTGAACTCGAGCTCTTTCTCGAGCTCATAATCCTATTCAAGATCAGTTCGTCACAAGGCTTACGAGTTTTTCGAGTTCGGTTCAATAAAGACTCAAATAAAATTGTAAATGAGCTTTGCTCGTTTAAACTTGGCAACAACTCTAAAAAGAATACAATTAAGTTTAAGTTAGTTCAATTAACTCATGTTGAGTATGTAGTCGAACAAAAAACTATTAGAAATTTCAACTTATTTCATAAGTTTAATCCAATATTAGATCATCTGTGAACATGCTTGTACTTTTATAGGGACGTTCAATTGGTGTATGCTTACACTTTTGTCAAAGGGCCAAATATTAAATACTATTCCAAACAAAAGCACATTTTCCATAATTTAGTTTAACTCATATATAAATATACATACATACATACAAACAAACACACACACACACACATATAAACGAGCTTGTTCACGAGCCTGTCCACTAACACACAAACAAGCCAGTTCCCAAGTTTTTCGAGTCGAGCTTTTTGATGTTCAAGCTCTGCTCGTTTATTTACGAGCCAAGTCACGAACAAACTATTATCAAACTGAACGCCAAGGTGGGCTCATTTGTAGCCCTAGCTCCTGCCTCCTTGTATAAATTTCCCAACCTTTAAGCAAGGCATGATAATAATTATTCAAAGAGGGGAAGAGATATACATGGTATAATTAATTGAAGACAGAGAATTTAGCATTGCAAAAGAAGAGCCAGCATACTTGCCTTCTTTGCCAATATTTTCACTTGTTTAAAAACATACGCATCAAAACTAAGACCACATAATTTACTTTGCTGTCTTAATCTCGCTCACATATCTTTCTTCACTAAAACATTGTCTTTATTTAGAGCATTATTTAGTTGTTTCGTACCCAAATCTTCGTCAAGTGTCTTCATCGATGATGGAAGAGATCGAATAGCTGGTGTTCATATTGCAACATTGCAAACTAATACCATTGAAGAACGAAGAAGGTGCTCAAATTATTGGAAAACCCAAGAAAATCAAGCTTCTCATTATATCGGACTAGCTCCATTTTAACCAAAGCGAGCTATATATTTATGAGGGATTAATGACTTTGCTTGAATTAAATAGTTGAAAGTGTTTTGTTCAGTAGCAGGTTGATTTTTGTGTAATGTTCTGTGTGTTTTAGAGATATTGTAATGTGTTGTAATAAAGGTGTAGTCAATGACTTTGGGCAAAATTGTTAGGAATTAATTATATATATATATATTTCCATATAAGCGACTTTCTTAAAGATTTTTATATTGTACTTTTTTTTACTGAATTGATCGTATTGCACTTATTTTGTATATAATGAATACACACTCGTAACCAACAAGTTATTGATTCAATAATTAGTATATTAGTTCTAGTTAGGTTTTACCTGTCAAAATAGTAGAGTTTAAACATAGATTAAATCTCAACAAACCACTTATTGTGAAGAAAAATAATATTTCAATTTCTGAATTGATCACTCAATCTTTATATAAAAATGTACACATTGTGTATAGGCTAATTACATAAATATATTTTTTGAAAATCAAAATTATAAAAATATGTTCAAAAATTATGGTTTTCAAAATTATATCAAAACTTTACATTTTGTACGTCACATTTTTCATCTTATTGCCAAAATTGAAACTAAAAAAACATAAAATAACCAAAAAACAATCAAAAAAATACTCAATTTTTGTTATGAAAAACAACAAAAAATTCGGTATTTTTGTTTTTTAGGGTTTTTTTTATGGTTGTTCTATGAAAAACAACAAAAAAAAGTTGGGTATTTTTTTCCCTGGTTACAGCCTAGTGTATAAAATGCAAAAGTGTGGAGTGATTGTGAAAATTACAATTTTTGGATATAATTTTGGTATATACAAATGTAATTTTTAATTTTAAAGGCCATAGCCAGTAATTTCCTCTTTCGTATAATAGTAATAATACAAAATCAACTCTCTTACTCTCTTTCCTAGGTTGGAAAGTAGAATTAACCTGATAATTATTCGGTTTGTTGAAAATCTTACAATACATGTTGGCTTATTTATTTCAAAAGATACGAATTTTAGTCATTTTTTACGTTTTTTTTCACAATATTAAACATTTTATTAAAATAACAAACTTTTAATTTGTGCTAAATGTGGGTTGAACTTTAATACAGTCAATGTTTTTGGTCCGCAAGCCGACGTGATGTGTTTGCTAATCTGGCACACCTTGGTGTATTACCAATGTGGCAAATGATGAACTTGTTTGTTTGTTTTCATATTTTCGATTTGTTCAGTCTTTCTAATTTGGTTTGACTTTTACTTTTGGAAACTAAACCGATCGAAAAATGAACCAATAAACCGAACTGATAAAAAAAATTTAAAAAACCGAACTGCATAAACTCCTCAGTATTGGGGTTGATTGATTATAAAAGATAAAGTAGAATATTTGCAATTTTTGTCCAAAATTAACAGATCCTTGCCGTAAAACCATGAATTAAATGTATAGGCTCGTTAGAGTTTTAGTCAATCTAGTTATTCTTGTTACTGTGTTTGCCGTTCTAGATGTATGATCCAAGTAGCCGTTATTGCCTTTGTTCTATCCTATTATATGCATCAAACTAGGATTTTTGGAAGAGCCTTGCGATACTTTTTGTCAATCCAGTTTTATGCAATGAGTATAGAATGTCATTTTCGTGCATTTTCTTTGCATCTCTGATCAGATTTCCACAATTCAGTTTGTTCTGCTTGAGATTTGTACAGTGACAACATACAGATGCGGAAATTTTGCAGCAACTAATTTATAGCCCACATTGCTATGTAGGACTGATGGAGAATTAGACAGGAGAACGACATAAGCAGAGCCAAGAACTATGCCACTCAGAAGCTTGGCACATGAAGCAAGATTTAGAATTCCAAAATTGAAATTATAAATGTAACTAGTGTAGCATAGATAGTAGAAGTGTCTCCAGCCCTCAGCTCTATTTGCTGCAGTGAAACTGGAGAATTACGGCTAACTAGCATGTGCAATAGGCAACATAGAATAGAATGGTACTCGTGTATGATGTAACAATACGTAAGACAGATTAAAATCTAAATTCAGTCCACTTCTGCTGAATTGCTAGATTAAAAATAAAATCACTGATCACATGATCTTATCAAGTAAAAGGTAATATCATACACCTATGGTGATATCATCCCAGGCCCCTAATCAAATTACAATGTTTTACTGCAAATAAAGAGGAACCGTATAACCGTTACCCTTCCCCTTGGTATGTTGATTTTTGACAGCAGGCAAGCGATTCCGCATCCCACAAGATGAAATTGATTTAAGATGAGCAAATTGCAAAACCTTTGTATCAATTACAAGAGACAACATAAACTTCAATTTGTTTTGCAATACTAAGTTAAATGCAATATCTTATGATTTAACTGTTCATCCATGACACCATAATATTGTATCTGCAAAATAGAAAAACAAAGTTAAACTGAACTATCAACGCCCTTCCAGCATGCTTCAAATTTTGTTCCCTTTTTTAACATTTTTAAGCCTACCAGTCTCTAAGTTGTCTAAGAATGCTAAAGATAATGCAATTTACATGAAAATGTAAATCATTCAGCAACTTCAACTTTGAATACATTTCAGCACAAGCTTTACTGGACAATATGGAAAGGATAACTGCAGTTCCTACAAACGTAAAGTGCTGCAAAAGAAAAGGATCCATGAAAAACAATTACAAGGTGTTATTAAAGCCTACCGAATCTGCAGCAGCCTGTAGAGTGACATGATCTCCCCATTCACCGCTCGTATTTTCATCGACATTATGGCAAAAGGCAATTTTGAGGTTTATCACATTAAATAAAAGTGAATAAAAAAAAAGAGATTTACTTGGACATCTTCTCCAAGTAGTCAGCATATGCCATTGGAACGTATCCTTCATATTTTCCGGGATAGGACTTTAGCTGATAGTCCATTGGAATGGAACACAAGTAACATTAGACTACAAGTTAGAATACTTACAACAATGAATTCACTGTCTCTAGGCACATAAATCTTAGGTAAATCAGAATGGCAGACCTAATTGACAACTTGTCCCACAAATTCATGGTGCTCAGGAGTTCGATAAAACTGATCTAAGAGAGCTGGAAACTGGAGACATTGTTAAATAATGGGACGTTTTGTGTCAGCTATTTTGAGCGCCATGAGAGGTAAATGAACCAGACATTTCATAACCCTAAGGAACATATATTTGATAGAACACAGTCTACATCAAATGCACCAATAGAACTTCAATCTTAGTAAATGCATCTCAAGTGAAACTACTGAAAAGACAAAAACCAAGAAATTGGTTTTGTTGCTGACCAGGTGAAAGCAACAGAAATATTATGGAATCCATATTAAAGAATGCATATTTTGGCAGTTAATGCAATTACTGATAAACAATAGAAAAAGCAACTACAAGTACATAGAAAATTTGCTAGAACAGTCTGATATGGAGTGCACCATGTATGTCAAACAAGCAGAAAATGATGAAGAAGCATCACTGAAATGAAGATCTTTCCTGAGAAGCAAAGCCATAAGGTCATGGTTTAGAAATAGATGGAAAACCTTAACAATCTCTTCACTAATGCATGGACTATATGATAATTAATTTGACAATGATGATCATAAAAATGAAGAGGAGGCACTAACTTCTTCCACGAAAGATTGATAGGGTCTACAATTCAAGAGAACAAAGCTACATATAATAATGCAATAATGAATGGAAGTCATATTGCTGGATCATCGCATATAATGCGTGCTGAAACTTAGGCCTTTAACTGAAAGAGGCCAACCTGACAGTTGCCGTCACCTTGAACCTTGCGCTCTACTAAATCATATACCTGCAATCTATGCAGCAAAGAACTCTTTAAAAAGTCAAGTAAACCACCAAAAAAAGGTCAAAGATATTGTTTGTGAAAGCACTATGACAATGGGAAGATACATCAATTTGAAGAATCTCAAATGGAAAAGTAAAACAACTTTTAAAGAAAATCAAGCTAACAGTAAATAAAATCCTGTGCAGCTTCATAAAACAGGAGCAAACTAATAGAGATAAAAATAGGTAACACAGTCAAGAAGCCAAAACACAAAACAAACATTCACCAACCTCATGGATGGTAGGAATTATTTGCAATTATTGGTCATTGCAATTTTTAATTCTAAAGAAACCCATAATACTTGTGGCTACTGTGGATAATTCCCGTACAAGATCTAGATTTTAGATCACAGAAAATAGAATTCACACAAACATTTTGGGAATATATCCACTTTAAAGAAACTGGCTGAATAAACTTCACACAGGAGAATGCAAGAAATATAATCTCAAGTGTTACATATTCAAGCAAAGTGAATATAAAAAGCCTACAAGAAATTCTTAAACTCAAGAACTTAAATTATAGTCAAATTTAAATTAAACTATATGAAAAGACAAAAAAGTAAAGGACAATCACATATCAAAATATATCCAAGAACAGAAGAACTAAAAAACTATGGTGACATAAGGCACTTAAAAGGGGTAGAGTATGATGTAAACACTTACAGGGATAGGGACCATCTCATCCAACCATTTTCCCACTTCACCACCAAAAGCATACTCGTCCATCGTTTCCAAAGAATACAGCAAGATTGACATTTGTATGTACAAAAATTTTTAAAATATAATTAGAACCGAAAATTCCACCTCAACCTTTAGAACACCTGAAAAAAACAATACAAGCAAAACGATGTAGTTTTGCACGCTAGCAAAACTGAATCTTCTTTTGGCGCTAAACGCACCGTTTCCTATCCCAATTGATTTGAGACCCACTGACAACACTCACCGTATTCATCTTATATCCAAGAGAATTAGGATACCAGATATTAGGAAGAACACTATGCTTATCAGGAACTCTGCCCTCAAAAACCCAAGAGATCCTTTCTTTCCAGATATTATAAACAGAGCTGGCAAACGCGACTCTTCTAATCATTGATCGCTTGCTTTTGGAACCCGTCTTCCTTGCAAACCATGTTATCTTCCGTCTCCACCTGAACGGACTTTTAGTAATCTGGCACTTGTGAAGAATACTGCTCCAGATGCTAGAAGAGACGAACATTCGAAATTATCCACTCCAACTCCACACAACACACAATTGCTATCTATGCTAATCCCCCGTCTCAGCAGCCTATTTTTGGTGAGTAACCTTCCTTTGATGGCTAACCAACAAATGAAAGCATGCTTCGGAATATGAGGTGCTCCCTAGACCAATCTCCACCATGGAACTTTTGTTGCTGTTGGTCTTAGGCAATTCCATGCCGAAGCAACGTGTATGTTCCAGAACTGGCATGTTTCCATCTAATCTGGTCTGGAACTCCCTCCTGCAATCACTGTTGTTTGACTAGAGACCAAACCTCAGCAACCTGGCCATTATATGGCCTTGGCAGCTTCGATCGACCCCTATGCACCAAGTCACTAACCCTGTAAGTTTTCACAACAGCAGAGTTTTCAAACCTTAAATCATCACACCAGTCAACAATAGCTATCCCCCTAGCCAAGGATCAACCAGTAGGAGAATGTATTTCCATCTCCTAGCTTATACTCAAAATGCTCCTTGAAAAGTCTCCTTAATCTCAGTAAATGTCTCCAGCTCCAACTATCATCTGAAGTCTTCACTATGCCCCAGAAACTCAGGTGTTTCAACTTGTTCTGACTTACCCAAGTAATCCATAAGCTGTCCTTATTAGTCAGCAATACCCAAATGTTCTTACCTTCTGCAGCAAGGTTCCATTCCAGGAGGTAAGGTCTTTCACTCCTAAACCACCTTCCTTCTTCGGTAAACAAATCTCCTTAATAGAGACCAGATTCTTCTTGCTATTATATCCTTTTCCAGTCCAAATGAAATTTTGAGTGAACCGATTCCAGACAGAAACAGGTAGCACGAAAACAGAACATAGATACACATGGAGGCTTCTCAATACTGAATTAACCTGTTGAACTCTACCTAATGGAGGTAGATTTAATGAGGATACTGATGTTTTTTCCTCTCTGCAGGCTTGTGCGCTAATATATGCAATCCATTCCAGAAAGATCATGTTTCTTCAAACTCCATTGGTCTTTCAATAGGAAGATACAACACCTTTTGCTCCTGCTAATGATGACATTGCAGAGCTTCGTTTTTCGATGATGCAAAATGTGATCTTCCAGAATTCACCTAATTAATAAATTCTGCCGAAGAAGTGAGCATTCTTTTCATGCATTATCGTGGGTGGTCTTTTTTCTTATGGTTATTGAAAAATCCTTTGTCTAGACACCCTTTTAAATGGGGTGGTTTTCTGGAAACAGACGTTACAGCGGCCATACCAGCTGGAAAAGCTGATTCTCGTTGGTTCCTTAATGAAATGTAGCATAGCTCTAATTTGGTTTCTCTGTCGTGCATTGGTAGTGTTTATTTGTGATATATTCGAAAAGTAGACAATGTAAATTGATGAATTTGGCAAATAGCATAATCGTTTATTTCTGAAATCTCGAAGGTTTAGAATAATATGAGAAAAATTCACTGATATATCTGTTATTGCTAAGGTGGGGGACGGTCGCAATGAGGTGCGAAAGATCTCCTCCCCGTTTTGTGCACCGTTTTTCCAGAAGTGGACAGTCATAAATATTTAGGCATCCAAGCGAGGGTGGGAGGCCCCCCCCTGGCAGCGACTGGAGTTGAGGGCATTCCCCAATACTTAATATTTGAAGAGAGGTGAGTCTTTGGAGGCCGGCAGATATTGATGTCAGATTTCGGAATCCGCAGATCTGGAAAGTGGTTAATGAAATTGGAAGTAGAAATGAATCATCTGGAAAGGAATTTACCTCATTCATACTTCCTCCAACATCAACTGCGAGATTTTCAAGACAAGTGAGTGCGCTGAGCTCCAACATTAGCTTGCTCTCCAGTTTGTCGCAATAAGATATGTGAAGTTGCTTTAAGCTTGGAGGCAAACCTCCTTTGGGAAAGGAAGCTACTTCTGGGCAGTCGTACATATGTAGACTTTGAAGAGACATGAGATTGTCCATATGCTTGGGAAGGGACCTCAACTTCTTGCACCTACTCAAACTCAAAGACAAAAGGGTGGGAATGGGTAATTTCGCATCTGGGAATGACTCTAACTTTGGACAATTGCTTATTCTCAAATGAGTGAGATGTGAGAGGCCATTTTGCACTTGGCGTGACCTAAACAATTGTGCTTCTAAAGGGCCAGTAATTTCAAGACGCCTTAGGGAAGCAGGAAGACCTACATTTGACGGAAGAACGAGAGAGTCACATTTCAAGATGGTCAACGCCTCAATTTGAGACATGTGGTGGCTAT
>CAODLS014608231.1:0-13332 GCA_948243855.1 Flueggea neowawraea | reverse complement strand
AAAAGTATTCATGCAAAGAAAAGCTTACCAATTTCCACATTCAGCAATGACTCTGACTTTAGGTCGGAGGGAAGGAAGCAAAGCAAGAAACTGCAGTTCCGCCTTTGACAGAACCTGTGCAAAGGTATACCAATCATTAATGTTTGGCTTCCCATAAATCATTTCTTTATAGATAGCTATAATAAACATGTATCATGGATGCTTCACCTTGGCCTCAATAATCCAGACAACAAGTCCTTTGGCATCAGCAGGCAAAGCTTCGAGTCTATAATCAACTTCAGGTGGAAAATACCATCTTGCTATTGGTTGCTTCCCTACATGAGCCTGCATCATATTCATAAAGAGCATGGCTAATTAGAATTTTGAGTTTCGTTAATTTACAGTAACTAGCAGTATGATACAATTCAAAGTTCTTATCTAACTTACAGGGCAAACAGGATGAATCTTGGTAAGAGTAGTCTCAGGATCACCAAGGCCACGAGCAGTGAGGTCAAGGAAGTAGTAGCCCTGGTATCGAAGACGGGTAAGGTAACGGCCCTCGTAGCCACCTTCATGAGGACTGTAAATGGCAAGTGCCTTATGCTCTTCCACGTCTGACAGCCATTGCCCCCAGATCAAATTTCAGCAAGTCTCCTCCAATGAAGTCGGCTATTCCTTCACACCTCACCACACTATTCTTTCTTTTAGATGCCCTGCCAGTGCTAAACCCACCTCTCAAGATCATGAGGTTTCGGTTTCTAACCGTTCTTGTCGCATTGCAGTTGCTTGTTAGGTGCTGCTTCTGCTTGAGATTGATCAGGGCCGGTGAAGCTGCATGTTGCAAGCATGTGGCTGCCATTTTTTCTGTTCAAAGTTTTTAATGAGATTGTGTATTAATTGGTGGTGGGGGAGGCCATGTCAGGGAAGGAATTGAGAAGGTTAAAGACTATAGACTAAAGCTGTTTGTTGCAAAGATGTATGGTGGAGAAGCAGGATAAGAAACTAACATATGTTGAATTCAGTACAGGACAAAAATGTTTGATCCATAGAACTAATCCATTCATTATAGCTTGTTTGAGAGTTGTGAATAAGCTATATTTTCGAAATTGATTCAATAGTTCACTCTAAAGTGAAGTGACTTAACGAGTTTAACTGATTGTGTAGATTGTTAAATTTTGACTCTTTTATTAAAAAACAAAAACACCTAGAGACTTGTTTGTTATAAAAGGACTAAATGCTACTTAGTAACATCTCTTCCTAACCAAATGAAGTACGTTTGCCAGATAGGGTATTAGCCCCCTGCCCACTCTTCTTAATTTTATTTAACCTCCCAATAGAGATATTTTTTGATTTTCGGATGATAAAAGAAAAATAATTTTACTTATGAATATTAATATTTAAATAAGATTGTTTACAACGCGGTTAGGATTTCAATAACATGGGGATGTGTTACTGCGTCTTCATATCGCAGTCTGTCTTCCTGCAGGAGAATAGATTATATGTGTCAGGCGCGAGACCAATAATTTTTTTTTTTAAACAAAATCTAACTTCGATCCAACAGACAAATTTACTTTAATAAAATTAAAATAAAATTATGTTTAATGTAAAATTGAATATGTATTTTATAGGGCTCTTAAAAATACAACTGACTTACAAATAAAAAAATTAAGAGATTAAAATTAAAAATATTAATAAAATAATAATAAAAATATTAAATAAGTATCCTATCGAATGACTTCTGGACTATAAGTATGTTAAGAGATTTTTAAGTTTTGGTGGCATGATGTATTGATGATGGCTTAATGGTCTAGGCCAGGTGCTAGCACGTGGTTTCTGAATAGAAGTGACTTAATGGTCTAGAGCTAGGACGGCTTGGTGGTCCAAAGGCGATAGTCAATTGGTGGTCTAAGTTAGGGTTGGCACGTTGGCCTAAAGCTAATGTGCTCAATGATCCACCGCTGAGGCAGCTTAACGGTTCAAGGCTGAGAACAGCTAGGTAGTCTATGCTAAGGTGACTCTATTAGGGGTGTAATTGAGCTAAGTCGAAGTTTAGATTGTTTAAATTCGACTCGACTAAAATTTTTCGAATTCAAGTTTGAATTCGAGCTTTTTTCGAACTCAAAATCTTGTTCAAGTTCAGCTCGTTACAAGGTTTGCGAGTTCACGAGCTTGTTCGAGAGTTTTTCGAGTTCGGCTTAACAAATGTTCAAATAAAATCATAAACGAGATTTTAAGTTCAAATTAGACAAAATTTTAAAAACAATACATTTAAGTTTAGATATGTTCAATAAATTCATGTTGAACACGCAGTTGAACAAAAAACTATTAGAAATTTCAATTTGTTTCACAAATTCAACATAATATTAGATCTTATGTGAGCATACTTGTACTTTTATAGGCATAATCGATTAATACAAGTTTACATTTTTGTTGATGTAGCTCAAATATTAAATAATATTCTAAACATAATTTTTTTTCATAATTTAGTGTAAAACATATGTAAACATATATTCATTTATATATACATATACACATGTATATATATAAATGAGTTTACAACCGAATTTGTTCACTAGCTTTTCGAGCCAAACTTTTGAGTGTTCAAGCTCGGCTTGTTTATTAATTCGAGCTTAAAATCTTGTTCAAACTCGACTCATTTATTAACAAGTCGAATAATAAACGAGTTTTTATAGAGTAGAACACTAAATAACTTGGCTCATTTATAGCCCTAGACTCCGTGGACCAAGGTGAAGGTCTGGGGCCAACAATTGCTCAATGTTCCAAGGTTAGGGTCTAGGATTGTTGTTGGTTTGATGTTTAGGGTTGGGGTGACTTGGTGATTTAATAGTCTGGGAGTTCGATGGTAGCTTGGTAATCTTAGGACAATTGGAATGGAGACGACGACTTCTTAATAGTCCAAATATATCTGTTATGAAATAAGTAAATGAGGTGAATTAGGAATATGAATTTCTCTTTTTTAAATAAGAAAACATTTTTCTTAAATTGTATATGTATTTTCTGTTGACCACGAAAATATTTTCGTTTGACTCATTTTCGTATTTTTTATCAAACATCAGAAAATGGAACATTTTTAACCAAAGAAATAGAGTTTTAGTGTGAGCCTTCATCGCTATACAACCTGTTTGGGCTTCCTATTTGTTAAGGAAGGCTTAGCAAGCTTTCATTATACAACAACTTCATAAGGATATGTATGTTAATCTATAAAGAAAATTCAGATTCATAAATGGACTTAAATATTCGCACTCATGAGATTTTACTTGTTTGGATAAGTGGCAACAACCTGAGAAAGGATGAGGAGAAAATTCAAACACCATCAATTTTAGAGACGATATCAGCCAAATTGGGAGAATTGACACTAGAATGATAGATGATAGAGAAAGAGGATTCGATTCTTAGGAAATAACCTAGGCATTCTATGTTGAGATAATATATATGTATCGTCGAGTGAATAGTACATGTGTGCATTTGTATCTGTATGAGTCTACCCGTGCTTGTGCAATTCCGTGTATATGTACTTGTAGGGGTAAGCAAGTCAACATGTGAATGTTAGCTTGTAAGTGAATATGATTGTAAATATGAGTGTTATGCACATTTCAATTATTGTAGCTTAGAATTGAGCATTTCATGAAAATTCGAGGACAACTTTTTTGTAAGATATGTGTTATGTAATGATCGTTATGGTTAGACCAAATTTAGTCAAGAACCAATCATTAGTAATGATTTAAAATGATGGTTTTTTGGGTGGAGTAGAAGCTTCGAAATCCAGTTAGGTTAACTTCAGAGGTTAAAAATTAATTATTCACTTGAAGAGATGGTTTTCAAGTGTTTTGAGTCAAGTAAGATGATGTGACATGATCTTGATTTTGTTGGGTTCAAATTAGAGTAAAAAAAAAATTAAAATGATAGATTTTGGGGAGAATGACATGCATTCTTATGAGTAGGATGCAAGCCCCTAGCTAATCAAGGGATAAAAGCGTTAAAATAAAGAGTTATGAGCTAAATTATACCACCCTTGACGACGGACGCATGTTGATCCTTATAGATGCATGTCCCCCATTCCAAAACTCAATAAAAATGGTTGTCCACTTGTCCCAGCCTATGAATACCCAACCCTCTCAAATCCTGACCCTTTGTATACCCTAGAGACCCATTTTACATTAATATTACTTGTAATTCAGGGTTCTTAAAGTAGTCCTGCAAGACGTATTCTCAGCGTTTTTATTGTTATTTTATTGAAGTTCCCAGTTCCTAGTCACTCATCTTTTTCATCCGAAACCCAGAGACTACTTTAAGAGTCATGCGTGACGCATACTCAGCTTTCCACTAAACACAATTTTATTTTAATATCGTTGAAGTAAATCTGACAGTTGGATCAAACGATCCAACAGTCAAATTTTGATTTAAAAAAATTGATTTGTCACTGGCCCCGCGCCTGACAATGTAGCCCGTCCTCCTACCGCGTCCCGGTCTGGTAGGCTAGGAATGGTAGCCCCGTTCCTAGCCCCGTTGTGGCTACCGTTCCTAGCCCCGTTGTGGACAGCCTAAGAGAGCCTTTTATGACCCTTTCAATCATCCAATCACATTCCCACTAAGAAAGAACTTTCAATGTCCCAATACACACCGTTATGCTTATTCCTTCAAGTCTCCACCTATTGTTAGTGATTGGTAAGTAAAATACATCCCAAAATCTCCCCATATTTACTATATGGTGTTCTTGTAGTTAAAGGATGCTTGGGGAATGGATCTTGCTAGAGGACATTAGAGGTAAGGATTTCAACCCATTTCAGATGTGTTTGATAGAGTTTTCATCGTTGTTTGAATGGGTATTATAGTTAGGAAGTGTTGTATCTTAATTTCAGTTTGTTTAGTTGACAAATGTGCAAAACGTTAATGATGATTAATATGAAAAAAGCCACCTTTTGTGTACTTGAGTTTAGATGTTGGTTCAATTAATGGAAGTATCATACTACATAATATGTTGAAAATATGTGGGAAAGGTCGAATCTTTACTATTGAAAATGATAGGGAATAATGGAGGACCATGTTATTTTGAAGGGGACACACATCCATAGACAAATGAATGTCCGTAGTGGATGCACGCCTATCCCTACCAAACACAAGTCCTTCTATCTGTTTTCACTCAAGTTGATTCAATAAGTGTTTAAATGCCATGTAAGAGTGTTTAATGTCATGTCATAATCTTGATAATGTTTAAAATTGTTCTAAATGTTATTATGTCATTGTTTGACCAGATTATCCAGATTGGCATATTTGTTCGCATTTGTGCTACAATCAACGATTTCGAATCCATGTGAGTGGTGACTGCCTCATTTTGCAAGTGTACGGTGATCGATTGTAATTTTTACCAAAATAAGTATTCATTTGGGTGTCGTATTCATAGAGATAACAAAACTAGAAGTGATATCAAAAGAAATTTTTATGATTGTTTTTGGTAAAATTTAATGGCTATTAAAACTAAAAAGTGAAAACTAGTAAAACACCGAAGTTGAGCAAGATAAGGTGATCGACAATATAAAAGTATTTAGACATCAAGTAAATCCCCCACCCCCTTCCAAATGGGATTGATGAGATTCAAAGGATATGGGTGTGAGCCCATTATATTCACATATACCCTCTCTCAAGTAATTAAGGTTGTATTTAATTTTATTGAACTAATTTTTAAACACAAGTATTGAACAATTTCCAACAACATTCAATCAATATATTTAATCAAAATCAAAACCCATTCAGTCTATAACAAATATTTGTCTTAGGCTTTACATCCTCTAGTCCAAACTAGATATTTAATCTAACATAATGGAAATCATAAATAAACAACAAAATAAAGAAAATAAAACACTAAAAATCTTGATCAAACCCTCTAAAATGGTTGAGAAGTAGGTTGGAGTGATAGAGAGATCCCTTCTTCCAAAAAATGGAGACAAATCTCAAATTTCTTACTCTAGCACCTAATTTAAAAAATTCAAATAAATAACTTTCATAATAAAATAATTATACTATTATTCCTAAAATATTATTTTTAACTCATATTAACTATGCAAAATAGTGATATCAAATAAATATGTTTATTATGATTTGTATGTTATAAATACATTAAATAATGAGAGAAATCATCGTGACTTTTATAGTATAATGAGAGGTTAACTATGAGGAAGTATAATGGGTGAGAGGTTATTGGATTGTTAATATGGTAAGTTCATCAACCTCTTAGAGTATGTGGAGTTAATTTTATAGACTATTACTAAACTTGAGGGATTTGCCCACGACATTCACTAAACTTCAATTTTACCCAAGAAGGTCACTAAACTTAAAGATTCTATTTTGGACAGTCACTATTGACGGATTTTGCTAAGACCTAGTGCCAGAATGCCACGTATGTGCCACATTGGTCCATATTTTGACATATAAAATGGCACATCATCGAAAAAATGGACATGTCATTGTTGGCATGGCAAATGAGTTAAAAACAATTAAAGATGTAGCACTATCGTTTTGAAGTCTCTATCTCCAACTCCAACTCGACAGTCTCTCTCTCTATCTTGATAGACTCAACGAACTCATCTCTCGATCTCCGTCACTACATCGAGTGAATAATCCTCTTTCTTGAACCTCTCTGTCTCCATCCACAAAGATGACATAGTCTATGGGCTAAAAGATTTCAGTGAGAAACTAGATAGAGGAGAGAGGAATGAGACCTGATGAAGACGACGATGTTTATGGGCTGAAAGCTTTAATAAGAAACAAGAGAAAGGAGAGGGCGACGACCATTTGATTATGAGCAAGAGGAAAAACTAGATAGAAAACGATAGAAGAGGAGATCCATCAAAAAGGGTACTGATGCATGGAGGGGCCTGAAACAACATCGTTTTAGTCCCCAAGGTTAAAAAAATAGAGTAATTGTGGGTTTTCAAACAAATCAAAACATCATATTCGTAACAATGGTAGCAACAGTTTTGAGTTTCAGTCTTTCACAGAGAGGGAGAGAAGAAGGGAGGGAAGGGATTGGAAGGGAAAGAGAGCCACTTCGTCCTTGCCAACATCACCACCACCGGTGCCACAACCAGTGTTGGTTGCTGGCCACCACACTCCTGGTAAGTTGTGTAATCTCTTTTTTTTATTATTATTATTTAAGTGGACAAACTCATTTGTTTTGTCATGCCTTCTATGATTTGATGTATGCTAAATGTACATAGTATTCTAGTAAGAATTCCAAGTATTAACACCCTTTGTGTATGCGTTTTCAATCGAATTTACATAATTTTTGTATAATGTGTAAGGTGATGCAGAATGCATGAAATGAGGTGAAAAAGAGAAAAAAATGGCATGAAAAATATATTTTCAAAGTTGCAAGATCGACGGAAGAAAGTGCGAAGAAAACTGGACGAAAGCGCGCCAAATGGCTCAATCTAGGCAGTAGCGAGTCATGATCTTGGTGCTAACTGTGGCCTTGACCGTGGCCATGCTGAAGGAGAGAATTATGGGCAGCAACGAGCCACAGTCATGGTGCTGACCATGGCATCCTGGAACTGGGTGAAAAGTGTGGCTAGAAGAGGACAAAAAGAGTAAGGAGCAAAGCAAACATCAAAGGCATTTTTGGGAGATTGTAGCTAGGGCTTGTGGGGGACCACAAGGGGTATAAGTACACATCTTTTACTCCATTTTTGGGATCATTGGACATAAACCTTCAAGAAAGAGAGAATCATTCTCTTTTACCCATTCACTAAAGGAGATCCAAGTATTGAGGGGGAGAGAGAAGAGGAATTGAAGGGGCTTTTAATCATCAATTGGGAGAAGCTTTATTCTTTTCTTTTGTCTTATTTTTATTTTTTTGAAAATATGTTTAGGATTTATATTTCTTACTTTATGTCTTGTTTTGTAAATATGTTAGCTTAGATTTTGTGTTAAGGTATTAGAGATGTAGACCTTGGATTGATGTTGCTTTAATAGATGATTATGTTGAGTTATGAATTTTTATTGTTATATATATTGTTAATTGTGCCCCTATTAATAAATCTATTGCTGGTGATGATTTTATGACTCATTTTGTATGGAATGATATTGTACTTAGCTACCATAATATTGTTTTGACAAACCTAAGTGATGGATCGAGAGATGAAACTTGCGTAAGGTCTACAAGCATAAAACTTGTTGAGTGCTAGAGTAGGGAAACTTAGTGCCTACAAGGTGTTCAATGAAATTCCTCAATGAACTTAATGGACCTAATTTGGCTAGGTGTGGTTGAGACAACCCACTTAGGAAGCGTAGGTGCGATTCGAGTGACTTTAAGAGAGGCCTTGAGTGATTCATGTGGAGAGAACAATCACATATTTCTTAAGCCCATTTTCATTCATTTGGCAACTAAATTATTGGTTTCATTTTGAAAATCATAACGTTTTCTTATTGTTGAGTTTCTTGTTTTAATTTCTTGCTTGTTTTCTTTTACAAAACCCCAAAAACAGCTATTTGATGCTTTTATTTGATTTTGCTTTCTTTTTTGACCACAATTAGACACGTTCCTTATAAATTCGACACTCGAGGAATACTCAAAGGGTTTTTATTACTACAATCAATTCTTATGCACTTGCAAGACATCAATCAAGTTTCTGGCGACGTTGTCGAGTAACGATGCTACTAATTGTGATATTTTCTATTTTTTTATTTAATTGTTTAGTTTTTCTTTGAAATTGTAGGTGTTTATGCTTTTAAGACACATTCAGACTTTGAGTTTGAAAAATCAAGAGGTTATCCCTTTGATTCTGGAGATAGAAAGGGTTTTGAGGGAAAACTGAGATAACCAAAGAAAAGCAAGGATAGAGGGTGTAGCCACACCTTTAGGTAAGGTTTAGGATGCTAGAGTTGAGCAAGCTTAATGAGGTGTTGTTGAGAACCAATTGTCGGGTCGTGTGAATATGAGAGAGATACAAAGGCCGATGATTGAGACTTCATTTTTATGTATTAGATTGTGCCAGAAGACGCAAAATTATGAATAGAAGAGTATTCATTTTAGTATGTTACCATCATACAATGGGTTGCTGTCGGAGGATTCACTCACATTCTTGCAGGAGTTTTACACCACCATCCAAACTTTCCCTCTTTATGGATTGACAAAAAATGAGCTATTGAATGGACACAAAGAGTTACACGGGCGTGTAATAGACCATGGGATGCACTGGAATCCAAAAGGAGCACGAACTGGAAGACACGACCTTGGCCACAATCATATCCCAACCCGTGCAGTTTCAGGGTTCATTTTCTGTCATTACACGGTAACGAATTTTTTCCGTGTCTTTAAGGTTCTGTCCGTGTCTTAAACCTTTTCCTTGTGTCTTGGTTCTGACGGTTTAAAGGTTGGGTTTTAGGGCTTTCTTTGTCTATTTTGGCTTGTATTCCTTGTAAACTATATAAAGGGGGCTTGAGAACATCTTGAGGTCTTTTGACCATACTTTTGAACGTCGTTGTAAGCTTGTATTCTTTTTTTTACTCTAAAGAGAAATAAGTTGGAAAGCTCAGAGTTGTGAAACAAGTCACTGCAAGTGATTCACGTACATCAACAAATAGTCACGTATGTGAGGGAGGGTCTGAAGACAAGCATAAGCCACTGGAACCCTCTGAATCACATTTCACGTACATAAGGATAAGTTAACGTACGTGTGTTGTAATTAACGTATGTAAGATATAGTTTCACGTACGTAAAGTTTGCTCAAAGATGATCAACGTACGTAACGTGTATTGTCACGAACGTGAGATGCAAAGATTCTCAGGTGACTTACGTGAGGACAAAGTGAAGTACGTGAGAGTGGCACAGATAGTTCCAACATCTATTTTATCTCCACCAATGGTCATATCACTTGGAGATGCTATAAATACATCAAGGAATGGCAGAAAAACATAAATGATCATATGGATTCAAGTCCAAATCATTTTCATCATTTCTCTCACTCCAAAATACCAAATCAAGCTAGAGATCAAGATCAAGAGCATCAATTTCAAACGACCAAACTCTAGCAAAGAGCTTTTAGTTTTTGTAAATGTTTTTGTGAATACTTTGAGAGTGAGAGAAGTTTGTTGTGAACCTATATAAAACAACATTGTAATGGCTTTAGAGGTATGAACCAAAATCAACCTTATCTATGTTTTAGAGGGTTGAGCCATAATCAACCTTGTAGGCTTTAGATGGGTGAGTCATAATCAACCTTGGTGGATTTATATGTGTGAGCCTCAATCAACCTTGTTGGCTTTAGAGGTGTGAGTCGCAATCAACCTTGTTGTAAGCATTTGTTGGATTGAGCCGGAATCAATATCTGTTATAGTAAAAAGCCTAAGTGAGACTTAGGTAGTTGACGTAGGCATGGTTGACCGAACCACTATAAATTGCAGTGCTATTTTCTCTCTTCATTTCAACTTGCTTCCGCTCTCCAAACTCAACCAAGGCATCCCGGAAAATTCTCCAACAAGTGGTATCAGAGCGGGTCTCTGTTCAATAAGGCTTAACAACCTTCGAGTAAAGATCCTACAACATTGGAGATGCCAACATTGATACTATCTTTTCAACTCTTTCAACTCCTTTTATTTTTATTGATATTATTTTGTTTTAAATAGGGAGAGAAAACAAGTTTTGTAAATTATGCACCAATCTTTTTTTAATAGGGGGAGAAATGATATTTGCAAAATATTTTAAAAAATGCGCAAATTATTTTCAAAGAGGGGGAGAAAAGAAAATTTTGCATAAATTGTTTTTGATAAGGGGAGTGAGAATTTTAAAATTTTTAATATGATCACACATGTTTGTATGAACCTAACCTCTTGACAATGATGAAATCCTTGATCAAATTTGTGTTGCCTTGATGTAGTGCTTAAATTCTTCAAAGTTTTGATATCATTAAAAAGAGGGAGATTGTTGGATCAACGGTTATCAACATTAAGTTCCTTTTTATGTTTTGATGATAAGCAAAACGTTTGACTTGAAGACAAACAAGTTGGAAAGTTCGGAGTTGCGAAACAAGCCACTGCAAGTGCTTCACGTACGTCAAGAAAGAGTCACGTACGTGAGATAAGGTGTGAAGACAAGCATAAGTGAATTGAGTGATGAAAAGAGCAAACTCACGTACGTGAGATTATACTAACGTACGAGAGACACATCTAACGTACGCAAGATAAACATCGACGTACGTGAATCATGCTGGAGCTTGATCAACGTATGTGAGATGTACAACACACGTACGTAAGCTGGAGAATTTGCAGATGACGTACGTGAGTATAAAGTGACGTACGTGAGAGTGGCACAGATTCACTCCAACTTGCTTCCGCTCTCTAAACCCAACCAAAGCATCCTCGGGAAAATTCTCCAACAGTGTGTGTGTGTAAGATGGAGAAGCTATATGTATTTCGGTCCCTTTATTCCTTTGCCCATCGAATGGTTTTGGTCAACACTTATCTACAACATTGGTTTGTTTATTATTAATTGGATTGGTTTATGTGTGCAGTTGTAGATTGAAATATAGGCTGGTGGTGGACTTAATTATGCTGTTAAGGATTCTATGTACAAACTTTAAATGAGTACTTTGTGGTTCTTGACACATGTACAAATTGTTTTACTTTTAATCCTTATATTATTTTACTTTATAGACTTCTTTTCAATTCCCTTTTTTATTTTATTTGTAATCCTTATTTGCCCAAGTCTATAATAGTGTTACAAATCTAATCACAATTATAATTTTGGTGATTTTTATTAACACTCGTCACGACTATGCGGTCATGTTAAATAGTTATTTTCTAACGAATTCTTTTTCTATTTTCTTAATAGTATAGTCCTAAATTATTATTCTCAAAGTAGATCCAATCCTAAATTTATATTTAAAATTATATTAACAATCACTAAATAATGAAAATGCATATATGAAATACATTCACAAATATAAATGCATTGTGTGGTTATTTGGGTTTTGGATGTCACACTATTGCTTGCAGCTAACAAACCAAAAGGGACACAACATAATGAGTTGGACAAAGAATGAGCAAAGTATATACTACCCTTCTAACTAATGTACACTATACAAAAGTAATTAGGACTAATCCTCCATTGCTAATCTCGTTTGATACTCCCCCTCAAGATGAGTTCTTTGTGAATGGATATCTAAGATGCTCATCTATGACAATAAAATTTGAAAAGAAGGTGCTGGAAGTGACTTTGTAAATAGGTCTGAGTTGGTCCTTTGTAGGGATGTATCGAGGATCCATTATGCCATTGATGATCTTTTCTTAGATGAAGTGGCAATGTAGTTCAATGTGTTTAGTCATCTCATGGAATAATGAATTTCTAGACAAGTGTAATGTTGTTTGGTTGTCACAGAACAAAGGCATATGCTAAGGATGATGACTACCAATATCAGTAAGCAAAGGCAACAACCAAATCACTTTGCAACTGCCACTAGCCATGGATCTGTACTCTGCTTTCGTGAAACTTCTGGCCACTATTAACTGTTTCTTTGATTTCCAACTGACCATCTATTTGCCCAAAAAAATGCAAAAGCCACTAACTCATCTTCTGGTATCATCACAATTAGTGCAATCACTATCTATAAAGGCTGTCAATTGCAAGGAAGATGAAGCTAAGAAAAAAAAGGCCCCAACTTGGACTACCATTTAGATACCTAGGCACTCTATGAGCTGTTTGGAGATGTTTGAGAGAGTTTATCCATAAATTGCAATAAAGCATGTTCCATAAAACTTACGTCAGTTCTGGTAAATGTTAAATGCAGTAGCTTCCCAACCAGTTTTCTGTATGAAGAAGGATATGAAAGCAAGTCGTGGTTTGTGTGCTTTAATTTGCAATTCACATCCATAGGAGTCAATATTGGTTTAGCTGCTAAGAATCCAAACTCATAAAGAAGATTAAGCCATATTTTCATTGATTGAGAATAATACCTTCAGTGGAGTGTGCCATATATACCTTGGTGATTGTTGATGATTTTTCTTGATTTACATGGGTTAGATTCCTTGCAAATAAAAGTGATACCTTTAATGAGTTTGCTAAGTGGTGTAGATTGGTTCGAAATGAAAAGAATGTATTTATCATTGCCATTAGAACCGATCATGGAGGAGAATTTGAGTCCAAACTTTTTGAAGATTGGTGTGACAAGCATGGCATTGAGCATAATTTTTCGGCACCAAGAACTCCACAACAAAATGGTGTGGTGGAGAGAAAGAATCGAACTTTGGAGGAGATGTGTAGAACAATGCTAAATGAGTATGAGCTTCCAAAATATTTTTGGGCCGAAACTATGAACACTGCTTGTTATGTCATCAATCGTG
>CAODLS014607562.1:0-10598 GCA_948243855.1 Flueggea neowawraea | reverse complement strand
TGATTAATCAATAATAATTCAGGGTTTTATAATTTATGTGTTAAATAAGATTTAATACATAGTCCATTAATGTGATGGGCTTTTAATATGAATCACCTATTATCATGGGTTTAATTGTTTAATTATGTGTGACATAATTTGACCCATGTATGAGATTAATATTATGGTAATATATCATATAATTAAAAGCCCAACAACATTAAGAAACCCATAATGAAATTCGGCCAAACCCAATGAGATTAGGGCATGAGGAATTTCGGCACAAGCCTTAAAAATAGGAGGGAGAAATTCGGCCTTCTCTTCCTATTTTTAAGGGATCACAATCCTTGTGTGACAAGGAGAAGGTTCGGCACATGTATTGATTAATTAGGAGTCCATAAATAATTAGGAGTTTTAATTCTTGTATGACCAGGAAAATAAAACCCTAATTAGTATGTAACTTAATTAATTAGGAATACTTATTCTTGTAGGATAAGAAATACAAAACCTAGTGTGACTAGGAATGAATTCAACTCACTTCTTGCACGAAGGGGAAAACCGAATCTTAGTAGGGCAAGGAGAAGGGGAATTTCGGTTCCTATATGCTGCCTATCTAGGTCATCTCATATGCCTATAAATAGGCTTGCACCCCTTGCCATTTAACCATCTCATTGCCGAATTTGTGTGCCACAATTCAAAGAGAGAAAATTTATTTTGTGAGCTTTAGAATAGAGATTCTAAAAGGTGCTAGTACACTACAATCAATCCAAGGTAAGTTTGTTCGTGTAGATACATG
Source organism: Flueggea neowawraea (assembly GCA_948243855.1). Classification (NCBI taxonomy): domain Eukaryota; kingdom Viridiplantae; phylum Streptophyta; class Magnoliopsida; order Malpighiales; family Phyllanthaceae; genus Flueggea; species Flueggea neowawraea. The sequence goes on along the minus strand of CAODLS014607562.1, from coordinate 9,823 downwards.
TAGCCACGTTCGCGAAAAAGCAACGTGATTCCACAAGGTGATTCGGGTTCTTGGTGCTTAGAGCTACATCAACGTTTCATACAACAGATCGATCAAGCTTTGGTGAAAGGTAAATCATCCAACCTTAATTATATATGTTGATATGCATGAGTCCTTGGGGAAATTTAAGGCATACAATTTTTGTTATTTTCGCTGCCATGCATGAGTCTTTTAAAACAAATTGTTCCATTCTCTCACAAGGTTATTTTCGCTGTCATAATAGAGCCGCGAATTCCAACAAAAATGATTAGAAATTCTTGGCAATGGTATCTCTCTCTTCTCTTTTGTCCAAGGACGTCTATTTATATCCACTCTTGAAGATATAGTCGTTGGAGTCTCGAAGTAGCCGTTGTGAGAGAATGGAACAATTTGTTTTAAAAGACATCACCTTGTACAACGTGCATTGTATCTCCCTCTAAGTGTGTTGTAATTTGTACCGTTGAGTTCTGTGTGACTTGATAGCAATTCGACGCGCTTTGAAAGAACTCCAATAGCCATGGCCTTGAATGCATTTTCCTCTACGTGCATTGTACCTCCTCTACGTGCGTTGATCATACTATCAACGTGCGTTGTTCCTCGGTCTAGAATGTGCACAGTCACCCAGTGATTCTTCAACGTGCGTTGTCCACTTGATTTCAAGATCGCACCTTTAATCCACGTCAGCATGTCAGAGAATGTTCAAATTCAAATCCCGAGGAGCATCTTGGCATTGTCCACATTCAACCCCGTCAAAGTGCGTTGCACCGTTTGTAACATGCGTTGTGAATTTCATCAAAGATTGCACCTTTAGCTCTACAACGCGCCTTGTATCTTTCAACAAATCCAATAACGTGCGTTGTAGCTTGTGTAACATGCTTTAATGATCATCTGATATTTTGTACTTCTGGATTGGATGATCTACGCGTCTTGTATCATATGTAACGCGCCTTAATGTCATTTTCATCATGATCAGCGTGCATAGCACAGGCATAACGTGCTTTGTATCAAGATATCAATAAGTTTGCAACGTAATACATCTTTCATGGATGTTTTGTAATCATCATCATCAAAACCAAAGTCAACATGGTATCTGCGATGGCAAATGCGTTCTGTCCCTATCACATCCATCTGTGCATGCAGGGCCTTGGAGCACTTCTGGTAGCAGGGGTTTGTGCATCGAAACTGACATGCAGCTAATGTAATTCATTGATATACCTCACCCTAATAAACTTCAAATGACTCATACCTCTCCCTCATAAGCGGTCTGTTTTTAGGAAAAAAAATCTTTTTGGATACCTTTTCCCAAAATAATGTAGTTTAATGGTTTGAAATGAATGTTTATGTTTTTTTTTTTTTTTAATTCAACTAACAAACTACACGCCTCAACTTGCCATTTAGATTGACATATTAGTACTTAATGGAATATCTAAACAAATATTAACGAATGAAAATGATTAAAAAAGGATTTTGTAATTTTTAATAAATCTTAAAATTTGTAATAAATTTGTTAATTAGATTAAAATTTACATGTTTTTTAATTAAGGGTTGGTTTGACAACAATAGCAAATAACATATTTTAGATAAGATAAAACATATTTTGTAGAACTAATTTTATTAAAAAAATATATTATCTCTTATATTATCTCTTACTTTTTTATTATTTAATATTCACTTATCATTAATTATTATAAAATCTATCAAATATATTGTATCCCTTACCATCTCAAACAAACCCTAAAAAACTACTCTCACGATCATGAACATAGTGCGTGTGTAAATAATATGTATATACTACATTAGTTAAGAAAATAATTTTAGACGGTTGAAGTGATCACACTAGTATACAGATTCAAGTTCGTTGTCGGTATCAATTATGACTCTAAAAATATTCTGCATTGATAAGGTAATGACTCCATAATAACGTCAGAAAATATATTGGCCCGGCAACTGCTCTGACTATCATAATTAAATTACTGAACTTTGCATTGATGAAAATATTGAATACGTAAATTCAATATTTATTTTACAATTTTTCAGGTACGGATAATTAGCTTATTTGGGGAAGTTTGGGGTATTGGCCCGGCAACTGCTCTGAAATTGTATGAGAAAGGTCACCGTACACTTGATGATTTGAAGAATGAGAACTCTTTGACACACGCACAGAAGTTGGGCTTGAAGTATTTTGAAGACATTAACACAAGGATCCCCCGCAATGAGGGGTGATTATTGTGCCTTTTCTCAGTATCTGCATTTAAGACATGGAAAGTTTTAAGACTTCATTTTCTCAGAGTGTTGAAGCTGATCCTGATCTTGTAGGTTCAAGATATGGAGCAGCTTTTACAGAGAGCAGGGGAAGAGATTTTGCCCGGGGTAAAGCACTGTTACTTCTGTTCTGGTCGCTTACTTTGTTGACTTTCAGCAAAGACGTGCATGTAGATGTAATGACTTCTGAGTGGATTGACTGTAAATTTTCTTGAAGGTGATCATTGTGTGTGGAGGATCTTATATACGTGGGAAAGCTTCTTGCGGAGATATGGATGTTGTAATCACCCACCCTGATGGAAATAGGTAGAGATTCTTTTTTTTTTCTTCTCTTTTCCTCATTCGAAGCACATATGATTGAAAATTGTTATCCTTGTTTCACCTCTTGGCATATGTTTTTGATTTTAATGAATTTGTACATCAGAGGAAAATTTATTTATCTTTTTTTTTTCCCTTCTTTGAACATGATTTTTTTCTGGGAAGAAAAGATTCAAAGTTATCATCTGCATAAGCAGAGATTCTATATAGTTAGGATCCACTGAGTATTCAAGTTTGTGTGAGAATTCTAATGAGTTTATACCTAGAATTGTTAACTTGCACATGCTAATCATTTATAATGCATTGGAGAAGAGAAAAAGAAATAGAAGCATTGGTTATGTGTATGGATGGAAAGTGTATTAGTGTAAAGTTTAATGTCAAAAAAGGGGGGTTCTTAATTTGAAGTTAACTTTTTTAGAATGAAGTATTTATTTGTATATTTATATTTCAGAATAAAGTATTTATTTTTCTACTTTGAAAGGCAAAAGGCTTATTTATATTCAAACTACTAGCCAATTTTGATGATGCCTTAATGAAAAATAATAATTGCATTTGATGGAGGTATGCATAATAACTCATAAATAATAAATTATGCTAATTCTTCAAAACAATATTGAAGTACAATAGATTTCCCGATTAGAAATATTTTGTAATGTGTGATATCTGGATTTTATTTATATTTACTTTAATTTTTTCTTTTACTCTTCAATTATACATTTCACCTGCTTACTACAGTTTCCTGCACCACTGTTGCAATATGTAGCAAATCATGCCTCCCGTAATTGCTAACGTATCCTACATAGGGCCGTAATTGCATCTCACTCACAAACACTATGTGAAGCTATTTTGCTCCATCTTTGCAGTCACAAAGGGTTTTTATCAAAATATGTGAAGCATTTGAAGGATATGAAATTCTTGAGGAAGGACTTGTTTTTCAGCACTCACAGTGAAGAGGTATTGGCATCTTCCATCCTTTGCTTCTATGTTTCAGTGATCTCTGGATATAAAATCTATGGTTTATGTGTGCCTTGTATGTTTCATGTGACCAATCTGCACAGTGTACTGATTCAGGTGTTGACACATATTTTGGCCTTTGCACATATCCAGGACAAGAATTGAGGCATCGCATAGATTTGAAGGTAACGTGATTATGTATAATAGCTCAAATAAGGTGTTTTTTTTTTTGAAGATTCTGGAAGAGTAAGTGCATGAAAATTTCCAATTCTCATTTTACTTGCTGCGGAAGCATGATAAGTTGTTTCTGCTTGAAATTCATCATATATCCATCACTTGCCTTTCTTAAAAGTCGCTTTCGGTGTTGTTGACTACTTCTGTGTAATTGTCATGGCCATAGTTTATTAGTTTTCTAGCACATAGGTACATTCCTAAATGTGCAGGTTAATAACTTAGTGATATGTGGTTTGCATTGCAGGTGTATCCCAGGGATATATATGCATTTGGTCTCATAGCATGGACAGGAAATGATGTATTGAACAGAAGGTACTGCTAATTGTTCATGTGAAACCGGTAGCAATAGGAGGAAAGAAATATCTGACTATTATCGATAGAAAATGGATATTTCTAGCAATAATTGTTATTATATTCTTGTAGCTGATATTGCTATATTTTCTGAAGCGATTTGTTTTTAATAGTTTCTGTGTCACTAAGTGGACTATGTGATTGACATTAATAATAATATGTTTAATTAATATATGAACTTTGTACAAATTGAATACGGTTATAGTTGCTGAACGAATCTCCTTGACTGCGAGCATTATTAACTTAAGAACTTACTGCAGATTGAGATTGCTAGCAGAATCTAAAGGATTTCGATTTGATGATACCGGGCTGTTTCCAGTTACCCAGGCTTTAGGTGGCAAACGGGTAATGACATGAGTTACAGTGTCTTTCCATGCCTAACAGCTACTTTTACTTTGTCACAGAGAAAGGTTTTTTTTTTTCTCAGGGAACAAAAGCATTAGTGAGTCTGCGTTTCAACACGGAAAGGGAAGTATTTGAATTTTTAGGATTTCCTTGGTTGGAACCGCATGAAAGGAACCTGTAAGACGTGTACGTGTGATACTGTATATAGTTTGGACGAGGATAAGACAGGCCAGTCCATATAATAGAGTGCCCAAACAGTTCATGTTTTCGGTTTGAAGGAAGATCTGGTAAGGGGTGGGGCTGTTGAGGAGGAACGTACGTTTTTAGGATCTACCGACGTTTCCCTTTTTGGTTGTCTGCAATTTTGTCTCCAGTCCTACCATTGCGGAGTTTCGAGAGCTCTGTGATGATGGGTTTTCGCTGCAGGTGGTCTGCTTCTTGCCTGTTTGGTTTGGATTCGCCGACTACCATCCATTTAAGTCTGGTCTTATTGTTTTGTTTTTAGTTTGTAGGTAGGTTGCCTCACGATCTCATATCAGGCGTTGGTTGTTGGCCGTTTGCTGTGATGTTCAGCTATGCTGTTCTTGTGTATATTTCCTTGCTAATGAAATCATATAATCTCCTCTGTTAAAAAAGAATCTTTTTTTTTTTTCAAATCAACATGTTTCTATGCACTTCTCGTATCCCTCTCTTTTGCTATTTATTTCAGACTTGAGAAGACTGGTTGTAGAGATCTCAGAAAACCCCGCCAAATCACACTTCGAAAGTACACATAGAGAACCCATTAGATGATGGCTTCACTTGGATATCCTAGATTTATCATCTTGTATAAAGTTGCTTATAGAGACAAAAATATGTAACGCATACAATTTTTTGGTATATATATATATATATATATACAAAAGCTTCAACTGACAGACGTCCCTATATCTATTCCAAAATTGGTCTGCACTATGCTCATGAATTCACAAGCTTGAGCAGTTAAGCCTTGTTAAGAACGCATAACAGAAAAAAATGCACGTCTTTTGAGTATTACAGCATGCATGAGCAGTAACATACCAAATCAATATACTGAAACCAAACATACCTAACTTTTGAAAATGGACTGGCGAAAAACCAAAGTTGCATATATCAATTCGTTCCATAAATCAGGAACTCCTGGAAGACACCAATGGCTGCAATCTTGGCGCCTACTGGAAACCTTTCTTCTGGCAGTCAAATTCTTGCCGAAGACAGATGGGTGTCCATCCTTCCGAAAATTCGTCAATCTTGTCACATTTAGCAGTTTCACTGGAACCTTCTTCATTTCGCCGATTACCTCGTCTACTATCTTCATTTTCAAAGGATAGTTGTTAAGTATGATGCCACTTAGTACTGGTTGTGTTTCCCCATTACAAGTCCCTCCTGCATCTCAATCTCCTCCTCTGCTCATTGCAATTCACAAGAATTAGTAATAGCTCACCGTCACAATGAACAGAAAACTGAAGAAAACAGAAGCTATTCTTGTATGACATGCTGGCATTTGGTTTTCTCATGAAAGAACTCTAGATAATATTTGTATCTATTATAATATGTATTTGGTCAATGCAATTCGGTTCTTTTTCATTCATTTAAATATGACTAAGTTTTCCCTGCGTGTTATAGATGATAGTTATTTTTATAAATTTAGTTCATAATTTTCGATTCATAATTTTAAGTTAAAATCCATACAAATAAAAATAATTAGTACAGTCATATGGTATAAGCATTCCCCTTTTATCATCAACTTTGTGCAATCGAAAAATTTTGGCATTTCAGTTAGTAGGAAAAAAGAAAAGGTGTACCTGAAATGGGCTGACGAATAACCACGGTAGATAATTAACTGGTTTTTTGGATTCACATTTTCATCAATCCATTTGGCCCAGGTCCTCAAAGCCCTTCTGTAAGCTTCATCTGCATCAAACTTTGGGTAGATATAGTCACCTTCTTTATAGTAATTTTTCCTGGATTACACAAAAACATCCCTTAGGTATCTGTTTCAGATGATCAAGCAAAATCACAAACAAGCTAAAAGCATAAAAATTATCTAATATTCCTTTTTCTATACCACAAACACTTCTAGAACAATGTGTAATAAACACCCGTGACCGAGAAGAATAAAGATCGTGCATGCATCTGCGTTGCGCAATCTATTATCGTAAATAAGCAAATTTTCGTGTTCAACCCAAAAGGTGAACATAATTTTCTGGAACTACCGAAATTTGTTTCTGGTAATGAATAACAGAAGAAAAGCAGCAGTTGCTGTCCAGACATACATAGCATACAATAAGGAAAGCAGGAAATTCATAATACAGCATTACAAAAACATTTTAGTGCAAAATCTGGAGACATACCCACGAGCAGTCTTTCCATGAGTCCACCAATGCCCAGTATTGAAGACAATAATGTCAGCTCGCTTCCATCTGCCAGATGTCTTGTCAATTCGATCTATAGACAACGTCGGATTTGAATTTCCTTGTGCATTGATACGGACCCCTTCCCTTACAAGGAAATGTGACCGCACGAAGTTCACCGTACAGTTATAATCCTGCAACCACATGTTGAAAGTAATATACCTATACTTGAAAGAAAAACCTAACTGTTATTATTCAAATAATAAGACAACCAACACTGACATGGGATAAAATTCAGTAGCTTTCATTTACTTTGTAATGCACAATTATATGAGAGAGAAATGGTGAAGACGTTGTTAATGTCAGAACATGCTATCTTATGCAAGGTGAAAGATTTTCAGGATATAACATAAAGTTTGCAACCTGCTGATAATGCAAGCAAAACTGTCATTTGCATTCTTTAATAACAATATGAAAAGAAATACAGTTCTACTAGAAATACTTAAAAAGCATTTACTTAATCATTTTTCACAAAAAAATATTCAAAGAACAAAAATGCTCAGTTTGATTTGTTGACAAGAAAAATAAAGACAATGATTCACTTTAAGTCCTTTTCTAAATTCCAAACAGTGAGAAGTGGAAAAATCTACTTCCAGAAGAAATTAAGCTTCTAATAGCTTGATTTGATTTGATATGTAGTGGACTCAGTATTCAACGGTAACAAGCACCACCAGAACTTTTTTTTTAAGAAAAAAATCAGGAATCAGTATGAATAAATAAATAAATCGCTAATTACCTCAAATTTGAAGACATAATATCCTCTTCCCTTTGTTATTTTGTGGCCATGGATCTCATACATTTTGCTCTTATTATGAATACCTTCTCGGAGAAGACACAGAATGGATTCAAACTGATTTCGATTCATGGAGTCGCCAACCAGCATCAGTTTCTTGCCTCTCAGTCCTCTCAAAAAGTCTGTTGCATTAAACCTACGAGTGAAAACTTATCAAAAAAAAAAAACCTACAAGTGAAAAGTGAATTTTAAAGGAATTGCAATGTTGATAAATGGACTGTGTGACTAAGAGTTGCAAGGTTTGTTGCTACCTGACATATCACATAAATAAAGCTACCCCAGCAAAAAGAATGAACTAAGACTTTTTGCTAATTATTGATATTGAAGTGCCTACAGAGTATTTCATTCACCATGGTACAAACTGTTATGTCCCTTCGAATAGGATCTAGTCACGAGTCTTGACACCAGACTTTCTGAGCGACTCGAACCCTTCTTAGGCCCTAAGATTACTGATGATGAAGAACTCGTCCTTGACAGAGTTACTTCATTAAACTTTTGACTAAATGATTGCTTGATTTTTATTAGCAAAATACGACACTAGGTGCCAAGAATTACAATGAGTTGCCTTAATAGGGAATAACAATCAAGGTAGAATCCTAATAGAATAATGACTCCTAATTACTGGAAAATACCTCCTAAATATAATAAGATAATACTTCCTAAATATTATAAAATAGAATAGGACAGGTTTGTCTTCCTAATTAGTAGCATCCTTCCTAGAATGGTGTTTTCCCACAAATGCATCAGTAACATCACTACCTCCCTGGACTTTGAGCTTGCCCACAAGCTCGAACTCAGGATAAGCATGCAGCATTTCTAAACGTGGCCCCTTTTGTACTGATTGTCCTTGCCAAACTAACTCCTTTCTGTCGGGAGAAAATTTCATAGTCAATGAGCTAAAATCCCAAAGAATAGGTCCCAAAGTACACAACCACTTCACCCCTAAGACCATGCCACAATTCTCTAATGGAATGGTGTAGAAATCAGCTAAGAATGAGTATCCATTCACATGAAAAGTGACAGTCTTGCATATGCTTCCACCTTGTAGTCTCTCCCCATTAGCCGCATGGACTTGTAACCCCGGATGTTCCAGCTGTAACAACTCTAGTTAGGGAATAGGCCTTTCACAAATAAAGTTGCGAGTGCTACCAGAATCAATCAAAACGGGTACTGAAATACCTGAAACATCAGCCTTTATCGTCATAGTAGGCGAATTGCAAATCCTAATAGCGTTTAAGGATATCTCGGGTCCTCCTTTTTCGTCCCCCTCTTGTTCTCCATCATAATCTGGAACGTCAATCCAAAACAATTTCTTGCACTTGTGGCTCATCGAATAAGTTTCGTCACAATTATAACACAACCCTTTTGCTCTTCTCTCTGCTATTTCAGTCCTTGTTAATTTCTTAAAAATTGGGGTAGAAGAGGAAAATGTGGTATTGTTGTTTGTTCCAGAAGAGTTGTTCCTCCCCTCTTTTGCAATGTGGCTCTGGTTGTTCCCAATAGCAATGGCGGATTGATTGGTTTTGGCCACCCCCCAGTTGGAGCCGACCTGACTGTTGCCATGTCCCTGAGTCAGCTTCTGCTTCTTTTCTAATGCCCTTGCCATATTCATAGCAATGCCCAAGCTGCCCGGTTGTTACATCTCCACTTCAATTCGTAGGCCCTTCATTAGTCCTGCAGTGAACAAGTTCACTTCCTGGTGTGGTTTGAAATCAGTTGTTCTGGCCAAAAGAGACTGAAATTGACGTTGATAATCCTCGACCAACCCAGTTTGTTTTAAATTAGCAAGTTCTCCTAAAGGATTGTTGCTCATAGGTGGATCAAATTGCACGTGACAATGCTCACTAAATTTTGCCCATGTCAGGTCCGGATCTTCTTGCTCTACTTGGTCAAACCACAACTGAGCTTCTTCCAAGAGATGGAAAGAAGCCAACCCAACCCTATCTTCTTCCGGTGTTTGTTGGTTTAAAAAGAGTTTCTCACAGCGCTTCAACCACTCAAGAGGGTCTTCTGACCCATCGTACGTAGGAAACTCCATTTTGGAATACTTCGGCACCACCGTCTTGCCATGTTGGTATCCCAACTTTTCGTTTGAGCTCCCTTCCTTGCCATGATG
>CAODLS014603602.1:0-10855 GCA_948243855.1 Flueggea neowawraea | reverse complement strand
AGGATTGCACACAATAAAGATTTAGGTTAGGGCTAAGAATATTTTCTTGTCGGGCCATTAATTTATGTTTATGATTAAAACATAATTAAATGGGCCTAATATGAAATTTGACACACCCATTGGGAGAATTGTGAATTCAGCCTAATGAGGGAAATAATTAAGAAGAGTGATTAATTAATAAGATTTAATTAATTACTTAAAAGGAAAGAAAAAAAAAAGGAAGAGAAGATTTTGGCTAGGGTTTCACCTTTCCTTGGCCAAAACCCTAATTGAGAAAAGGAAGAAATTTGATTCCCTCACTCATTCTCCAAGTTCGGCTAGGGTTAGGGTTTTAGAGACACTCCTATTTTTTTCTCCTTTATTTCCTAGCCGAACTACCAAAGTTGGAGTAGAGAGAATTTGATTCTAGCATACTCTAAATTTGGCTAGGGTTTTTCTTTCTCCCTCTACTAACTGAAACCCTGAATATAAAAAGGGAGAGAATTTGATTGTCAATCGATCCTTGCTAATCTAGGTTTCGACCACCAACTAAAAGAGAAAAGAAAATTATGTTTTTCTTCATTTCTTAAAATCTGAATTTCTCAAGGCAATAAAATAGTTTAGTGCTAGCACACATTAGACTAACCATCAATCTTGTGTGTGAGAGAGAGTAGAGGGGAGTCGTCTTTTGGCAGTCCCTAGGTCAATTGCAATCGACACAAACAAAGGAGGAAGGAGAAATCAAATTTGGCCAGCCTTGTTTTGGAGAAAACGATTCGACAAAGTAAACGAGATGTTTATTCACATACGAAACCCAACAGAGAGGGGAAGAAGCAATTCAGCCAGCCTTGGTTTTGGAGAAAGTCAATTCGGCAAAATTTTGAGGTATATATATTCGGCCACCTTAATCTAATTATGATTACATACAGTGTTCCTGAGATGTTTCTTATTTGATATTGTTGTTGTTCCGCTACGTTTGATGTTGTTTATTCGCATAAGAAACCCAACAACTATTTGTACGGAGAGACTTTTAAGATCTTCACAAATCATAAGAGTTTCAAGTACATTTGCGGACAACGAGATCTGAACTTGAGGCAGAGACATTGGCTAGAGCTGTTAAAGGATTATGACTACACCATATCATATCATCCTAGCAATGATAACGTGGTTGTCGATGCTTTAAATAGGAAGTCAATATGGAGTTTAGCTCACATTGCAGTTAAAAGATGACCAGTAGTGTTAAAGTGGTAGAGTTTGATGAGGAATGGAGTTGCATTCCATTTTGATGATTCTAGGTCATTCCTTGGTCACGTTAAGGATATTGAGATTCAGGGTTTGATAAAAAAACTTAAGGCATCTGAGGTGTCGGGCTTCAGTATTGGCGATTTGAGAGTCCTTTAGTTTGGTTTGAGGTTGTGAATATCATTTTTAGGTGGGTTACATAAGGAGATTATAACCGAAGGTCATAGTTCTTCTTATCCAATGCACTTGGGATACATTAAGATGTATCGGGATCTTTGTGAGTGCTATTGGTGGCTAGAGATGAAGAATGATATGAGTGAGTTTGTTAGTCGGTATTTGACCTGTCAACCGGTTAAGTTTGAGCACCAGCGTCCTTCTTGCCTGATGCTGCAGATGCCTCTTCCGAAGTAGAAGTGAGATCGTATCACAATGGACTTTGTGGTTGGATTACCAAGAAGATTTTCTGGATATGATTCTATTTGGGTCATCGTTGGCCAATTGACCAAGTCAACACATTTTTTGCCAGTCAAGACGACATATGGGAGACATAATTACTGAGATTATATATTGAGAGGATTGTATGTTTACATGGTGTGCCAGTTTCCATAGTATCTTACGGAGGTCCTTACTTTACTTCTCAGTTTTGGCGTAAACTACAAGAAGAGTTGGGTACTTAATTGGATTTTAGCATAGCTTTTCATCTTCAAACTGATGGTCAGTCCAAGCATATGATTCAGACTCTTGAGGATATGTTGAAAGCGTGCACTGTGGATTTTATTGGGGGTTGGGATTCTCATTTGCCATTGGTGGACTTTGCATATAACAATTCGTACCACTCGAGTGTTAAGATGGCGCCTTAAGAGGCTCTATATGGCAGGAAGTATAGATCTCCTTTATGTTGGGCCGAGGCCAGAGAGAGTCATTGGGGCCAGATCTTATTTTGGAGACCACAGATAAAGTTAACCTAATTCAACATTAGATTTAGACTGCTCACAGTTACCAAAAGAGTTAAGCTGATCCCTAGCACAAACATTTGGTGTTTTCAGTTGCTGACCATGTATTTCTGAAAGTATCACCTATGAAAGGTGTTATGAGATTTGGGAAGAAGGGCAAGTTGAGTTCGAGGTAAAATGGTCCATTTGAGATTATTGGCCTAGTTAGAGCCTTGCATATGAATTGGCATTACTACCTCAGTTTGCTTCTGTTTATCCAGTGTTTAATTTTTTGCTATAGTCATTTGAGCTCAAGTCATATTTGTCTTATGATGAGGTTCATGTGAGGATTATTGACTGTCAGGTTAAAAGACTCTAAAACAAAGAGATTACTTCAGTGAAAGTAATCTGGCGACATCACTCTGTCGAGGAGGCGACTTAGAAGGCCAAAGACGAGATGCGGCATAGATATCCGCACATGTTTGACTCTGATGATCCATAGGTTTTTGTTATTGATTTCTGTCTTTTCATTCTTGCATTTCACGTCTGCATATTTATGCATTGACCGAGTGTTGGTTACTCACCGACATCATTTTGTGGTTGATAGCCGAGCTTTTGATTTGGGTTTTGTTTTGGAGATCAAGATTGATCTTCGTTTTATTTCTTTTGTCTCAAAATTCGAGGATGAATTCCTTTTGAGGGGGAAAGTATGTAATACCTGTCGAATTCTGATAGGATTCCCTGTAGTGTTCCGTTCAGTCCCTTTTTAATATAGGTTGTTGGAGTGTTGAGTGGATGATTAATGGTTTTTAGTAGGATTACTCGAGTAAACAATAATGCATAACTCGAGTAAGATGAACCATGGATAATTCAAGTTAACTGTGACGATTAATCTAGTAAGAATAGGTGTGTATTACTCAAGTAAGCCATTTGGTTACTCTAGTAAATCGTGCTTCTCGGTAGCTCTCGAGTTAGCCATACATAACTCGAGTAAGGCTTCCTCTAACTCGAGTAAGGGCAATGGTCTATATATATACCCCACCCAATCCTTTCGGCCTCACTCCCTTATTTCTCACTCAAATCACTCTTATTCTGTCCAGAAGCCATTCATATTGGTTGACCATCATTCCTGATCATTATTCGATGTAAGATTGAGCTCCCAAAATCTTCTTCACTTTATTTTCCCCATTCTTACAAGAATGTTCATATTAGGTTTTTTAACAATTGTTCATAGTTTCATATTTATGTTGTTTCTGTAAGAATGGTTGGTAGGGGTTGCTAAATCGTGTTATTATGAGTCTAGAAACACCTAGAGATAGCTTGGATTCATGGGAATCGATAATGTTGATAAATGGGTTTGAATCGATTCGGTTTGGGTTCATTTTGGGTGATTTCGAGTTGTTTTGATGGTTTTGATCATAGATTCATGTTTAGGAGATTGTTTGGAGCCAATGTGTGTGATTGGTGTAAATTTCTATCAGTTGATCGAGTTGGACGAATTTTATAAATTCTGGAAAGGTGAATAACTCGAGTAAGCCTTTGGCTAACTCGAGTTAGCCATGAGGTGGATAACTCGAGTAAGCATTTGGCTAACTCGAGTTAGCCATGGTTCTGAGGGACTAAAATGTGTAATTTTTGACACTTTGCATATTGGGGACTGATTTGCAATTTCTGAGAGTTTGGTGACTCTTTTGGGGATTCTGACTACTTGGAAGAGTAGTTGGTAATTTTAGGATACTTTGAGGACTATTTTCAAATTTGTCAAGTCTCGGAGACTGGAACATATTTTTACACTGGACCAAACTATAATTTTATGTAGATTTTGGATTTTGGGTTAAAAGTGATAGTCTATCATTCGAACACAAGTTTTGAAGACTTTTGAGGGTCCGCATTTGGATTTGCATATCATGCATTTCGTATTGGTACAGTACCACATTTTGGTTTTTGTTCTATCTGTAAATGTTCAGCCTCTTATTCTTGCCCTCAAGACCAGCCACCAGCGAGTGGAGCCTAACGGGTGATTGTGCTTAGATTTTCAGGTGAGTGAATACCAGCTTCAGGCACATTGATTGTATCTTAAAACTACTATTATTTTTTATGTGCTGAATATAATTGAAATTGGACTAATCTGAGGATTGACTAATAATAAATTGATTACATGTTAATAATCAGTACTCTGTTTTGAAACTAATATATATTTATTATATATGTCACCTCTCTGATTTTGATGCTACTTCGCATGTTTTGCTTTCATACTATATATTTTTATGTTTTGGTTTTTTGTTTTGGGACTCCTCTGTTACGGAGGTAAAAAATGATCTTTGGTATACCAATGCTTTGAGAAATCCTAGCTACCATGGATGCATGTAGCCATGTATTCTGATCCAACACATGATTAGTGGTGGAGTCCACATCCCCTGTTATTAGTGCCAAATGCACACCTTTGCTTTGGTCTCATATATTTGGTATATGTTTTGACTCTGAAATCGAAAACTTGTTTTTATACGCCTCGGTGCATGTTGTTAATTTTTTTGCGAACGTTTGTGAAATAATTTTGAAAGGCTATTATATAGATATAGTGTGTGTGTGTGTTTGTGTGTGTATACATATATATACTTAATTATACCTACTTGTGGTATTTTTGAATTGTTTTCAAAGTAGTCTTTATGAGGCACGTATGAGGAGATCTGAAGTCTTACTCCTCACTGGGCCCTGACCACCCCTTTGTTTCTCTATCTACTTGATTCCTTTATCACAGGTTCACAAATTTTAGTTTTGTAACAATCCTGCATCTTGATACTGGTGAGGCGTCTTTTGGTTAGTGATGCCCTTTTGTCCGGGCTCTTTTTTTGTATTTTTAGAGCTCCGCACCTGGATATAGTTGGGTTATTGGGTTGCCATTTTAGCCTTTAGGATATGTTTACACTGATCTCGTATATCTATAACATTTCGATATATTTATTTATATATATTTGATTTCTTATAAAGTTGTATATACATTATTATGTTTTCTAATAATAAGCATTTTAACAAATGTTTTAATAATATGATTAGCTGGGTAGTATGTTCTGATCTTTGAGGTTTGTGCGAGATGGGTCAGGCTCCCACAGACTGTTCACCTCGTACGCCGATCACGAGCCCGCGATTGGTCGTGACACAATCTTTCAAATCAAATAAGATCTAAACAAGCTAAACACACTTCAAAATTGAAACTTTAATATGGTATCATTTTAAAGTTTTTACCTTTTTTCATAACCAAACGCATATTTTAATACCACTATCAACCAACCCTAAAGTTTTGATTTTTACCATCTAAATGTTTTCAATATGCATAAGAGAGAGTTCTTGCTTACTTTATCTCTACAACAATTGAACTACATACCCCATACACGATTATTCCTTCAAAACCACACTGAAACCTTAAATGTCCCACAAAGCTTGCATATTTAATGAAAAAAAGAACATTAAATCAATCTCTCATAACAATGGGAGCAATTCTAACTTAGAACTCATCATAGTTGAGCTTGAAGCGGGAATGGGATCAAATGACAATGGAACGTTACTTATTGATCCAAATAGATCAAGCCTTAAGTTTGATAGAATTAAGAATCCTTTTTGGCATGTAGAGGGTTATTCTGAGGTGTGTAGTGTTTTTGAAAGGTTTAGAATGGGATATTTCTAATGTTGGAGTCATTGGAAAACAAAAATTGGCATTTTTTGTAGGGCAACACGCATCAAGGAATGGGATGTGCATGTTGTCTGTTGTGTCAAGCTCACAAAAAGGTCCACGCGCATCATCAGTGCCCGGATGCTCGCCCCTATTCTTTAATGAGCGTTGCCCAGGATAAATTCCTCCCTTCAGAGCTCAACTTCCTGTTTCAATATCTAACTACCTTCGAATTGATTCCTACCTTGTCTTATCACCTTCAAGCCCTCATTTGGGACTAAAACCAAAAACCATCTACAGGATTCCTACTCCTCGAATTGGATCGAAGAGATGGTCATTACAACAACTTTTTTATTTTTTTAGCTCCTCACATTTCTGTATGGCATGCTATTCGGTAGACCAAAAATGATAGTAGGATTATCTACCTCGTCCTATAGGCAAATTCCTCCTCTTTACAAAATGAAGCAAAGCCTAAACCTTCTATCACTACCAAGATGTTGGACATAGGCTCTATCAATGTAGTGAAGTGTTTGAACATAGGTTCAGTAGGCTCTCTCTATTCCTTATTAGTATTCCCTTCCTTCCAAACTCACTTTAGTTCCTCGTCTCTCTCTAAAGCTTTCTATTGTTATCATTCCTCCATGCCATATTCTTCAATAAATCACTTGGATTCTAGACCATGTTTTGTATCGAATTTTCTCTGTAAATCCGTGAGTTGGAGAATTTTGCGTCGAAAAGGAATTTTGTGAAAACCCGTGCACTAGATTTCAAAATCCCTCATTGGGATTTCATCTAGATGACATTTATTAATTTTTTGAAGAAGCAAACTATAAAAGGGACCTTCAACACTTACCCTATGAGAGATCCACCTGATTCCACTTGAAAAAACCTAGATTTTGAGTTGCAACAAAGGAGAGAAAGGTGTAGAGATAGAAGGAGACAAAAACCTGAAGATTTTGGAAGATTCAATTGTCCTAATCGCTTGGCAACCAATCCTCTCCATCATTTATGGGTTTCGTCATGTTTTATTTTCATTTCATCTACTATTTCTTTTTATTTTACTAGAATGCTAGTTTGAACTCTTGTTAGAGTGTAGAGATGTAGCTTGATGGATGAATTTATGCTTTGTGAATGATAGGTCTTGAATTTTGTTGCCATATTTGAAGGATTTTGTTATGGAATGATGAAATGATCTTGTTGTTATTGTTGAAGTCTTTTGCTTGATCACCAATTGAGTTGCATATGATATGTTTGTGCAAAGTACCGAGAGGTGAAGCACATTCCTTACTTTTAGAGCATTTGACATGCATTGTTAGGACAAAAATGACTCCAATGGTGTATGATGGCTTTTAATATTTGTTTGAACTTAACAGAGTCCAGTTAATTCAGGTTAAATGATGATATTAGCCTAGTTAATTAAATCACGGTCTAATTTGCTTGAAAGAGGTTTTAGACAAATCGCCATTCATTCCTCATAAACCCATTATTTAGATTGCATTTAGGATTCCACTTGGTGAAACCTTGTAGCCCTAACGCTTTTAGTAGTTTGAATAGCTAATTAATTATGTTGCCTTAATTAGTTTAAAAATCCAAAAAAAAGTGTTGTTTTAAACCACATTTAGCTAGTTCGTTCTTGTGGGTTCGACACGCTAGAATACTCCAAGGTTTTTATGACTGCATTCGCATCTGTGCACTTGTAGATTGAGTTGATCACAAGTTCTAGATCTCCGAGTTTATGTTCCTAAAGCAAATAATGTATTGCTTTAGACTATCATTTCCCTGTTATTTCATGCCGATAAGCTCAATGGCATCCTCATTCCTCATTCTATTGATGAAGAAAGCTTTCTCAAATTCTCTCCAAAGCCAATCAAAGTTTGAGCATTGGTCATCAAGGTAGGGGAGAAGCCTCTAGACATGATGGATTCTTCCCACCGATGTAGTAATATGATAGCCTCATAGTTCTAGATATTTTTGTGGGGGTCTATTCCCCTGTGTATGTTGTGACCTTGGGCATTTCGAACTTTAATAGTATGGATTTTCTATATAATCTCTCTTGTAAAGGGGATTCTCATTATTTGTTATTCCACTTTAATAGGAATTGGATACTTTTACTCAAGGAATGCCTTAATTGTCTTCTTCATGTTCGTCATGGATTGGTATTATTTCTTGCCTCTTCGGATATTTAGGATTTTCCTTGAAGTTTCTCTCAACCTCCTTTGCATACTTCTCCTTTCCAATATGTAATATCGCGCCCGTTCCAGCTATATTCCCTATAGGTATTGGAATTTCAATTGATGATCTTTGATGCCCATCCAAATTGAGGGTTTGGAGTTTAGATTGATAGTCGATGATGGTGATGAGCATGTAGGGTTTGTGTTTTGGAACCTTGAGTAGCGAGTTGGAGAGTGGATAACTCGAGTTAGAGTAAGAGGTAACTCGAGTTGTGTGACCCCTATACAACTCGAGTTATCCAAAAGTGTAACTCGAGTTAGATGATGTCTATATAACTCGAGTTAATCATTGGGTAACTCGAGTTATCTGTGAAAAAGTGGAACGACGCGTTCTGTGTTCTTCGTCTTTAAATGACACCAACCAAACAAAATCAGTTATTTCTTCCAAATCACTTCTCCCAGACGCTTCCAATCTCTCTCAAGTTGTTCTTCAGCACTTCCTTTGGTTTCTTGAGGTAAGATCGCGTTTCTTACCTCATGATTTCTGCAACATTATGCATACTAGGGTTTTAGTTCAAATGGGTTTGATCAACTCAGTTTAGGGTGATTTTAAGAGATTTCGAGTTGTTTTGTTGGATTTGAGTATAGATTCGTGTTCAGAAGGATGATTAGAGTAAATGTAGTTGTTTAAGAATAATTTTTATCGTTTGATTTGAATAATTAGTCGAGCTGGATAATCTGGAAAAGTGGTTTACTCGAGTTATGTTTGGTTAACTCAAGTAACATAAGCCCAGATTTACTCGAGTTATGTTGAGTTAACTCGAGTAAATCAACTCTTGTAAAGTAAGCCATAATTTACTCGAGTTATTTGTTATCTAACTCGAGTAAATCAAACCTCAGTTTAATCGAGTTATTTGTTGTCTAACTCGAGTAAATCAGACCTCATTTTACTTGAGTTAGATCTGGATAACTCGATTAAACAGTGGTTCTGATGGACGAAATTATGACGTTTCGTAGTTGGTTAATTTGGAGAAGTTGATGATTAATTTGGGGATTTTGAGTGATCTTTGACGGTTGCATTTGCATATGCATTGCATGCATTTTGGGTATGACCACAGTACCATATTTGATAATTATTATGTTGTATTTGTTACAGTATCTTTTGCTTACCAGCACCAGCAGCCACCCACCAGCGGTGCTTGATTTGGATTCTTAGAGCTTGGACATCCAAGTGAGTGGATGACAGCTTCAAACACATAGGCTGTATCTCGAAACTGATTATATTTTTTATATGTATAACACATATTTGAAACCGGACTAATCTAAGGATTGGTTAATTAACTAATGGGATTATGTGAATAAAATATTCACTATTTATTTTGAAAAAGTAATACATATATATATTGATAAATATGTTTTGATGTTTTTTATGTTGAATGCATTGATTGTTTTGAGATAATGGATTGTTTTTGAGTTAGCCTTTGATATACTAAGGTATGATTGACCCAGCTATCAGGGTTGTCCATAGCCATATGCCCTGGCCCGACACATGATTTCGTACCGGATTAGCGGCAGAGTCCACAGTCATTATTGAGGTGGTTGAGTGATGTAGTTCCCACAAATCAGTACCGAGGTGGTTTAGTGATGTTCCCACCATTGTTACCGGTCCCATAATACGTATATACGGTTTTTGATTATGATACTAGTAGTATCATTTTTACCAATACGCATGTGATTGCCTTGGGTGTAAACGTTTGCGAAATGTGTTTCTGAAATCATATTGTGTATGTAGTGTGTATACATATATATATACATTCCTATCGTATACGTGCATGTGGCAGTTTTCCAACGATTTTCAAACCAGTCTTTCTGAGACACGTATGAGACACTCTGGAGTGTTGTCCCTCACTCACTGGGTTTGACCCCTTTTGTTTTCTGTGTTGCCTTGTTCTATTATGTAGGTTGATTCGACTCGGAAACTTTTGACATCCCCGCCCAGTGAGACAGATACTTTTGGTTAGTAGCACCCTTTTTGCTGGGCTACTTCGTTTGTATTAGATGCTTCACTTCAATATATTGTTGGGTTATGGAGTCTGCTGAATGTGGGTTTATTTGGGGATATTGGAATTTGCGATTTATCACCTGTATTTTTTCCTCGATATATTTTGTTAATATATATATATATATATATATATGATTTTTCTTGAAATGGTTTTAATAACATGTTTAATCAAATGGGTGTATAGTTTACGTATCTTTGATGCTTGTGCGAGATGGGTCGGGCTCCCACAGACGGTTCACCTCGTACGCCAGTCATGGTCTCGGGAATGGGTCGTGACAAAGGTCGTATCAGAGCGATAGGTTTCGTAAAGTCTGGGCTAGGTTGTGGAGCATAGGTATCTTTGATTGAGTCTGTCTGATTTGCCTTTGTATATCCTTTGACATTTGTTCTGGTACTGTGGCGTTGCCTGCATATTCACACTCGCATATGCGATTATTACTTGTCGTGGCAGAGGTTGCGATAGAGGTTATGGTAGGCCTAGGTGTGTACTAATAGAGGTCATCGCATAGTCAGTTGCCGATCATCATGATGCAACTAGTATGCCAGAAGTTGCGGCACAAGGACCACCGCCACCACCGGCAGGTCCGATGGATGCCTTTGAGTGGTTCACGTAGATTCTGGTTCGTGTGAAGGCTATGTTAACTGGTCAGGCAGCTGGAGATCAGCCAGTTCCTCTAGTGGTTGCAACACCACATGTTCCTCCACCCCCACCAGAGACAGTTGTGTCTGCACCTATTGTAGCACCGCAGTCTGACGCTGAGGCTTACCTCGCCAAATTTATGAAACTTTCTCCGCCTAGGTT
>CAODLS014603533.1:0-11512 GCA_948243855.1 Flueggea neowawraea | reverse complement strand
GGAAAACATGGATTGAGAGTTATGGTCTTTTATTATTATTAAGGGCCAATTTTACAAATAAATGCTTGTAACTTAGGTAGGTAGCTACATAATTAAGCTGCCTTTTTCACTCGATCTAGTTCTAGCTGTGACTGAATGTATTGTGGATATATATATGGTATTAATTATGAATTAATCGATGTTTAGAGAAACATGCCAAGCTATGAATATGTGAATTTCTTTAGCAAGATCTCAACATTTTGAACAAATTTCTGTGTCATTGTTTGTGCATTCCGTTAATGTGTTGTTGAGCTGTGAGAGTTTCTTTTTTCATGAACTATATATATAAGCAAAACATTTGAAAGGAATTATAATTTAAACACAACTTGCTGTTGGTTAGCTATGTGAAGAGTGTTGGATATAACATTGCAAGTTGATTGAGACGATACTGAATCGATGTCTTGGTTTACAAAATCACATATATGGTTGGAGTGTGTCTTGAATGTTTGTATCGATTAAAAAGTTAAATTTACGTATTCTTTTCTTGAACTGAATTCTTATTCAAGTATTCATTTTAATATATAACAAGATGTTTATCTTCCAAAACTGATCATCTATTTATTTGATTTCAAACAATTAAGAGAAAGTATTTTTTTCCTAATTTTTCTAGAAATTTACGTTTCCAAAATAAATTATTTCACAAGACTCAATAAAGAGAAGTTGCTACTCGTTAGGGTAATATTCCGTTCAAATTCGAATTGATCAAATATGAAAAATTTTCCAAATAAGGTTAATATGATTAAATGGATTCGAATTTTTTGTGTTGAAAATGAATTCCAAGAAAATATATTTCGTTGTTTGATTAGTATATAAAACTACAATGGAAGATATATTTAATGTTTTGATGACGATTAAATAATACTTTTTTATCATAATGAATATTCGTATATTTTTGCAGTTTGTTGCTGTGTAATATACCCGCGGTGGTCTAAGGGTTAAGGGACAGGTGAGACTCAGTGGTTTGCGACTGGAGTTGGCGCGGTGGACCGTCCGGAGGATGGTGGACAGTTTGAAGACATGGTTGCGCGATACGTTGGTGTTGAGCGCTTGGTCTGTGAGCCGCTATTAACGGTGACTTTAGAATAAGATGGACTAGGCGGTTCGAGGCTGGAGGCCAGGTGGCTCATTGGTGTAGGGCTGACAATAGCTTGATGGTTGCAACGCAGGGTGATTTCGTGGTCTAGGGTTGGGGCGGTTTAGTGTCGAAAGTGGCTCAACGGTGTAGTGACCCAGAGCTGGTAGTAGCTTGGTGGTTTGAAGACGGTGATGTTTAGGCTTGTGGTTAAAAACCAAGAAAACCGAAATAACCATAGTTGTTAGGAAGAAGAAAACAAACCGACTTAAATTCAAACCGAACCATATTTATTAGTTTACAAGTTTAAAAAAGTATTTATTTGTTTTTTCTTCTAATTGTATTCTTCCATAAATACATTTGTAAATAAATGGATTAATGAGATATGGTAATACAAATATAGTGATAAAATAGTTTTTATGTGGATTGTTAAGGAAGGACATGCAACTAAAATTCTAACATTACTAATCAATAGTTTAAAGTTAAAAATATTGTAAAATATTACAAATAAATGAAATGTTATTGCTAAACAAGTGTGATACCAGTTTGAAACCCCAACAAAAATAGATGTTAGACATCGTGACAGTCCAGATTTCCATTATGGGCATGTTCGGCTTGACTCGCCAAGGACAAACGTACCTTGTAATCAAGGAATTTACGTGGCTCACTTACTAAAGTGTGATTAT
Source organism: Flueggea neowawraea (assembly GCA_948243855.1). NCBI lineage: Eukaryota > Viridiplantae > Streptophyta > Magnoliopsida > Malpighiales > Phyllanthaceae > Flueggea > Flueggea neowawraea. Next base: position 9,715 of record CAODLS014603533.1, on the reverse strand, counting down.
ATATATTATAAATTTATTTTTTATAATTATTAATATACATTTTTATAATTATTATTTTACGCTGTTGTTTTTATATATTAATTTGGGAGAAATTTATGGCTATTTTTGAAATTTGATGTATTTTTTATTTCGGTCCACAAATTTGAAAATTAGCGGTTTCAGTTTCTCACTTCTAACTCTGTTACTCAAATATAACAAAAATTTGACGTTGCACGTAGACATACTAATTTTAAGAATTTAATAATATAATAATATTCATGTGTTACATCAAATTTCAGTTATATTTGATTAACGGGGTGAGGAGTCAGGGATCGAAACGGTTAATTTTCAAATTTATGGATCGAAATAGAGAATACACCAAACCTCAAATACCACCATAAATTTTGCCCATTTAACTTTTAGTTTTTAGTTTTCCTCCAAAATTTCATCTTTAGTTTAGAATGCTTCAAATTAATTTTCAAATTTTATTATTTGCAAATTGATTTGTATTCTTTTGTAGAGGAAAAAGTGTTTTTCAATTGTGATTTTCTTTACTTTTGTTATGTTTTGGTTCTGTCATATTTTTGTTGATTTGTTGTTTATTTGTATGTTATTAATTTATTATTGAGATCTGTGTATGCGTTTTATACATGGGAGTGTCAAGAAATCTACATAAAATATGTTAAAACCTTCCTTTGTGAGCTCAAAAAGATTTAGTTTGATTTTAAGTAATGTCGATTTTGTTTTTATTAGTTTTATTTCTTGGCGGTTTATGATTTGTTTTGAAAGTATATCAGAGTTAAATATTTACAATTTTATGATCTGTTTGATTGTTTTGTTTTTAAATTTTGAACTATACGGTTGTAATTTAGAATCTCGGTGTCACACGCTGGGTTTTTTTTTTGAAAATTTTGTTTAAAATCTTGAAAAAAAAGCTCTGTATAGTGGTAATTTATATATTCCGATCACATGCAGAGGTACTTCGGCCCTTGTAACTTAACAGTAAAAATAAATCAATTATTTATCCTCATATGTAAGTATTTATAAAGCCTTCAATTTCACTAAATTCCTCTTGTAATAATTTGAAACAATTAATTTTGGACGGATATAATATAAATAAATGCCAAAACATGGCCATGGTTATCCTTTATCTGGTTCATCTCATTAATTTTTTTTCTCTTCACTTTCTCATTGGCAGGAGAAAATGAACGACTAAAGAAAGTTTACTAAACATTTGGTAGATTCGATCATTTAAATTGGGCGCGTTCATTTTTACTATATTTTAATATGTTTAAAAATATTTAATGTACTATAAGTTAAAAGAACTTGTGACCAATTATTTCCATAACAAAAAAAAGTGTCACCAATTACTTCTGGTTTTCAACATACAATAAGCTATCTTAATTTATTGATTACGGTCAATTCTCAAAAAAAGTATACTTAATTAACTTATCAAGAAAAAAAACTTAATCAGATAAATGTAAAAGATCCAAAATGTAGGATTCAAAGCAAATTTTTCCACAAAAGATTATGATGGAATATTAGGAACTTTTTATGTTTTAATCAGAGATTGAACATTAAGAATGAATAATTTTAAAGCTTGGTAAAAAAAAATTATGATTAAATTTTTTTTTGTCTAATTCGAATTTAAATTAATTAAATATTAAAAATATCTATATTTTCCAGTGATTTAATAAAAAATCAACTTTTCTTGATATGACTACACACCAATGGCCTTTCAAAACCATGAGTGAACACGACCACTTCTGAGTTATATTAATACTTTTTTTCTGAAAAAAAGTTTGCTTGCAAGTGAAAGTTGACAGTCCATCCTTGCATCTAAAACAGCATGACTTAATGGTCACTGTACTATATATTTTGGACTCGCAACTAATATTGACATATCAATTCCTGAATTTCTGGACCACACAGAAGGAGTTTCTAGAGCCATTCTTCCCGTCATTTGCTTTCTTTTATGTTATGTTTCATTTTCTTTTTCTCATCTTATTGGTGGGAATGGACATTTTAACTCGGTCTATAGACCAGTTTGAACCCGACCGTATTAATATCAATGCCAAAGTTTAGGTTTCTAGACGGTAGGGTCGGGCTGAAAAAATGGGCCCATTCAGCCCGATATATATATTGGCCGGCAGTCGGCCCGTTCCAGCCCATTCTTTTTGAATGGACAAACCTGACCAAGCACTCAACTTAATTAATCGGGTTTGGCTCAGCTCGCATGGTCAACTGGACTGAAAAAATGTGCTTCAATCCTGCCCGGTCCGCCTCGCCCTAGTGTCCGTCCCTACTTGTTGGTAGCATTGTTTCTTTAATTTTACTAATGAATGCATTTCAGACAAGCTGGGGCTACACAAATGTTGTCTGGAATTTTAGGGTTCTTTTCAATCTAAAGAGGACCCAGTACTTGTTGCATACGTGTTGGACTCTAATTCTGGGGGTTGATGAATCTATTTTTGCTAATAAAACACTGCCAAAAAGAAACGGACACTCACATATCACAGGAACCTAGATGTTCTAGCTCCACTTCGTAGAAAAAAATTCATTTATACATTTTTCAAATAATAGTTTTTAATCGCATGTTGATGTTAAAATTTTCTTTTAATTAAGTGAAACGAGATTTTTCCTTAATCTACCATATATTTCTTTGTAGAAACCATTGAGTTTGGGTGTGATTTAAGTAATGAGATCGAGGATGAATCGCCAATTGCTTAGAGAAAGTCTGGCTTTGAGTTAATTTGTAATCAACTTGTGAGGAATGAGGATAGGGTAAGTGGAAAGGACCGACCACTATAAAAATCAACGTCTATCCTATTCTTCCCCTTCTTTAAAAAAAAAAAAGTTTTGGTTTCAATATCCGAGCACATTAACGCTAATTCTTTTCAATTTAATGGGTTCGTATTGTTGGAAGAAAGTTCCTAAAGTAAGAATCAATATATCCAACCCCCTCCTAAAGAGATTTTGGGTTACACAAAGAAGAATCATCGTTAGAATAGTTTACGGACACCCAATGGCAGAATTGACCTTGGTCCCTAAACTCTGTAGAATTAATAGGATTATATAGTATATTTTACTCAAAATATATATTTCCCACCCCCTATAATGGAAAAAATCACAGATATGCTTGAAAATAATTGCCAGAAAACAAATGCTAACTTTGTAAAATTGCTAAGCGCGTGAAAATATTTCTAAAAACGGTAACAAAGAGAAACTATTTGAAAAAATGGTAGAATATAAATTTTTGTTAAATTTTAATTTTATAAGGTGGACAATAGGTGTACATAGGACTACAACAAGTGTACAAATGGTGGACAAAATAATTTTTAAATTTATTTAGTATATTAATTTAGTTTTTAATTGATTTAGATTGTATAAATAGTGTTTAAACGGTGGACTATAGGTGTATAAAATCAATTATAAACTAATTAACTTAATAAATTTTGTTTTATTTTTTTAGAGAAGTATGTGTGTATATATATATATATATATATAAGAGCCAAGGGAAGGGAGTAGATTTATTTAACTTATTTATTAAATTGTGTGGTGAGGTTAGGTCTTTTTGAGTCCTTTAGAGCAAAAGACACTGGTTGGTAATAAGACCCGAGGGACAGTAAAACCAAGTAACCATCTTTGCTTCCATAGGAAAAACTTGGTTTCAAAATTTGGTTTAATGGATTTGTTTTGTAGATCTACTTTTTTTTCAAACTCTTCGACCACATCTTCAAGTTCAAAGAAGATTATAACAGTGAAGAGTATATCATAGAAGATTTTCAAAAATCTATCGATGATTGACACATTTCAAAGATCTATAGAGATCAGATCTACAAAACTTCCAAATATAATCTTTTCAAAACTATTTTTTCTATTAAAACTGAATAGCGCGATATATAAATCTCCAAACCCTTTGAAACAATCTTCCTCCTTTCTAAGGAATCTATTCAAAAACAAAAAGAAAATAATTTCAAATATTTACATATTGGTTTAGTTCAAGTTAGATTTAAACTACTTATAAAAGAAAGGTTGAATTCCTCTATTCTTGCAGTTTTACGGGATATAAGATTTATAGATTTTGAAGATTCTCTTCTCAGTTCGGTTGAATCTAGTCTCTGTAGTGGTCCGATTTCATTTGATTGTTATCCAAATCTTACAGTCTCTCTAAATGAGCCAAACATGTTAAAAATTTTAGTCTTATAAATTAAAACCCATAATTATAAAATGCTTGAAGGTTCTATTCCAGTTGCTTTAATATTTAGAGTTTATTACAAAGTTATGAAATCTGTTTTCGGTTCAAAACACTTAAACCAAACTAAAAAAGGAGAAACTCTTTTTTTACAAACTGATCTTTCCAGATCCACATCTGTTACCCCACTTCCTATCAAATGGAAAGATATTACCTTACCTGACGATTGGCTCTTACAAGGCGTGGTTCCCTCTGAACCTCTAAAACCTTCTTTGCCCAATTGTAGGCTTAGAGAAATCACTCAATTCCAAGATAGTAGTGTTAGACTTTCCTTTGCTAGACACCCTATCAATTCAAACATATATGATGATACTTCAACCTCTTCAACCATTGACTTAGGAAGACTTTCACAACTCCCTACTGTCATAAATATTCTTTTACAAAACCAAGATCTTCAACATCTAATATTCCTTCCACGAGTTTCCAAACCGCTGATTACACCTCTCGTATTCCTCAACCAATTTATACAACCACATCTCAAAACCAAGAACATGTTCAATCCAATTCTCCCCCAACCTCTTATACTTCTTCATCAGTTACTGAAAATATTGTTAATAAACTAAATGTCCTTGAAAATGAATTTCGAATTGACAAGGAATTCTTTAAAAACGATTTTTACGCCAATTATAATGAACAAAAAATAATATGTTTTTTAAAAATTTCCTTGATAATAGACAAAACATACAAAAGGAATTTTATGATTTCATTTCTGAGCATATAACTCAAATCCTCTTTTTTGATTGGTTTGAGTTATTCTATGCAACACATCACAACATTACATATCCGTTTTCAAACAACATTAATCCTATCACTACAAGAAATACGCAAAAGATTTGGGATTTAAGTGATGGTCATACCATCCAGTCTGACCATCCGCTTTTCGAAGTATTATTATTCAAATTGGAGAGCAATCATTAAACTTACAACCATACAAAATTCCAAAAGAAAATGATTAATATCAAAAATATCATTTCTCAAAATAATTTTACAAATTGTCACTTTAAAACTATTGGCCAACAACTTACTAAAATACATCTAAAATCCTTGAAACCAAAAAACTTTATATATATATATATATATATATATATATATAGGTGGACAACATATGTACATATGCTAGACAAAATGTCCGCCATGTATACACCATCTGTAAAATTTGTTACATTTAAGAATAGGATCTTATTAATTTAGGTGGACAACAAGTGTATTTAAGTGGACATTTTTGTCCACCATTTGTCCACCAAGCCAAATTACAAAATTTCGATACTAAATGCGCAATGTTGTTGGACATTAAATCTGTCCAATTTCTCTTATCATCGAAGAAGCAAGTACTGCAATCTCTCTGATTGCTATCAAAGTCGTTGCCATGATCTTTCTCATCTCCGTAGTTGATTGCAAAAGTCGTTAAGAGGGAAAGAGCAGAGACGACTTCGATGGCATAGATGAGAGATCGTCTTCAACGCTGTCGATCTCTCATCTTCGCCATCACTCTACAAATCAAATTGTGGCAGAAAGAGGAGATTGAAGGAAGAGGTGGTGGAGGTGTTGGCGGAGATGAAAGAAAACAAGAAAGAGGAGACCATAGGAGGTGGTGGTGGCGGCCGTGCAGATGAAAGAATAGGAGATTGGAGGAGAAGGAGATGGTGGCCGTGCAGATGAAAGAAGAGGAGATTGGAGGAGAAGGAGGTGGTGGCGATGAAAAAAGGAGAAGAGAGAGGCAAAGAGACTTCACGATAAAACATATATAACTTGGCATATGTGGAATTTGTTTCACAATCTTAGCATTGGCGCAAATAAAATGGTGATGTTAAATATTAGCAAACCATAAAACTTTTACCTTTCCCCTTAGAATCAGCTATTTTTTTTGGATATTTTGTATGATAAAAGTTGAAATTATTTGCAAAAATGAGCTTTCCTTTTGTACTTTTTATTGGCGTCATTTACCAAAGCATGCTTTTGTTTTTATTTTGTATGTTTTTGGTATATGTTTAGTATATCTTTAGTATATTTGGCAAAGAAAACTTTGCTTTTATGTATCCTTTTGCAAATATTTTCAACTTTTATCATACAAATTAACATATTTTTAGTATGTTTTTAGGGAAAAGCTCTTGGGTAAAATATTCCACATTAGTATTCAAAGAGGCCTAAAAATTTTTTTGTCAGTGCTCAAAACGATTTCCGTTGTAAGGGCAATAAATATAAACCCAATGTGGAAGAGATTTATATTTGAGGAGGAGATTTTGGATATGAAAGTGTGAATAAAATGAATCTCAAATCAAATAATTGTAAGGTGTATGAAGTACCTCTAAGTGACAAAAACTCATAACACAATGCCATAATTTTGCGTAAAGATGTAGTGTTAAACCCATTTATATTTTTTGTTCACCAAGTCACACGCTATATAGTTCACCCCAAAACTTCCCGAGTCCAACAACTACGAAAACAAATAACTTGAATGATTAATCACGTAATTTCTATGCCAGTGATCTAAGTGTACTTCCAATAGTGATAGTGACCATATAGAGTAAGGTTGTTTCTGAATGAATTTTTAGGTATTGTTATTTGTTATTTTCATCAAATACTTTTAATTTTTTAGCACCCAGCGCCAATTATTATATTATTTCTGCTCGCTTGCATTAAAGGTCAAAAAAACTCTGTGGGAACGATTTCTGCCCCCCACTAACTACATTTTTACTGCAAGAGTTTGTCCTTTGTTTGGCTGCAAGAGACTAAAACACCACCAGATAAAGGCCCCTTTTACGAAGAGTTTCGCCTTTAAGATTCATAATATAAGTTGTCCTCAAAACAGACTCTGTTCAATGACACCGTGTAAACCAAACAGTTTATAGTTTTCCAACTAAAATTGTGAAATTGTATACAATTAACCTAAACCCTTTTATAAATATTTATAAAACATGTAAACTTATAACTTTATGCTTTGAGATTTCTCAAATTTTGTCTCTAACCTGTTCTAATCATAAATGATTTAGGGGGTTTGTTTTCATGATTTAGAGTTACCTTTTGCATTCCTTCGAGAATTGTCACTCCAGTTTAAGCTTGCACTAGCTGAGAAGAACGAATTTCTACTGATTTGAAGCTTTCTTTCACGTGGTATGGCTTCTGATTCATTAAGGTTGTTCTTAGTTTGGTGAAGAAAGGAAGAAAAATGTGTTCAAGTCTTGGTTGGTCATATCTTTAAGGCATAAAATCTGATCAAAACTAGTGTGTATTAGATTTGAGATAATAATTTCTAATGTTAAGACACATATAGGTGAAAGGTGTAAAATTTAGGAGGTGTCATGTGCAAGAACATACATTGCCACCTAGGTAGAAAATTTTCACTTTGGTCCCTATTCTTGCTTTCATTTCATTTTCACCCCTATTCCAATTATTCGTAAACTATTATTTTTTATTTGAGTCCTTAAATTTTATTTCTAATATGATATACTAAACTTTGGATTGTCACTTTGAATCTAAACTATAGTTACAATATATGTGCACTTATAATTGGTGTTGTAAACCATATCTCTCGACAATTATGCAGTAAGTCTACTTACTGAGATATTGTTCGTAGTGGACCTAGATTTTCATGATTTTGTCTTTGAAAAAGGTGATTAACATATTACAAAGAATTTTTATTTGTAAAAAAATATTTTTAAATATATTTTAAATTAAAAGGTAGTATCAAATTTATCTTGTTAATGATCTGTGCATTATAATTGGTTAAGGATCTAAACTTTCATATTACCTAACTAGTAACTAGAGGAGTGTTTTGGAAAGAATAAATTTGAACTTCCTTTTTTGAGAGATTGATAGTTTAATGAATTACATAATGATAAAATAGAGAAAGGGTCATTTTTTGAAAAAATAGATCATAACATAAAAAATACTACCCAAGACAAACATCTCTAATATTTGGATAACAACGCATTAATTTTCAATTTCAAACTTTCTCCTCAAAATCTCCGGCCTTCATAAACGTTGTTAATTACACAATCTAAAATATTTCCAATTAATCAATTTTAATTCGATCTTTTGTATCTCCATATCAAAACAATAAAAAGGTCAAAAAAACACACAAGTTAGTATCACAATCAACAAAATATCATTACGGTACAACCCAAATACCTCAAATTAGAAGGTGTCAACTATAGAATTCACTTGTGAAATACATGAATGAAAATCATATATGTTACCGTGATAGAAAGGTAAAATTCCTACTTTCTTAATTAGGGATTTTGAATTTGAATTCTGAGTAGGTGAAAATTTTGAAGTTTAGGATAGAAAGCTCTGCTGTTATATGAGTCTTACCCATTCAAATTCAAATCAGCCAAATAATAAAAATTATGTAGCTACTGAGTGATTCGACAGAAAAAAAATCGTATGTCCAGTCTTTTCCAAATACATCAACAGCGAAACACATCTATTCCACGGATATAAACATGAATCTACACAACGCACATCACATAACACGCCGAGTATTTGGGAAGAGAATCAGAGAATCCAATCGTTAGAAAGTACATATATTGGAAGAGAATCAGAGAATATAATGATTAGAAAGTGAAGACAAATACTTAGATTCACACTTCCAAGCTTCCTCGTAACTCAAACAAATGTACTTGTATGACTTCGTCTCCAAAAGCAAGACGACACCTCATCACTTCTTTATCTTTGCCGTATTGAGACTGCTCACAAAGCCTTTCAGTTGGTCAGTCTTGTGATCTCATTGGAATAGTATCTTGTACCCATTACGTACTCTTCCACATACTCTTGTTCAATTTCAGCATAAAACTAGTTGAAACACCCGAAGTTTTTCTTTGAACAATTGAAGATAGTTTAGATTCTAACTAATTGTTTATCTTCCAAATTCAGTCCAAATACAATTAAGTCTGATATTTAAGTGAAAATAAGAGATTGACAGATTATTACTTATATAGTATTATTTCCGTTTCATAATAATACACAAATTTTCTATTTTGAGTGGTTCTAAATATAAGTACATTTTTTTATTATATTTATTATTAGTAAAGTTATAATATTACTCTTATTTAATTTTTTTAACTAATGTATTAATTACCAACATTATTACTTAAAGGGTATAAATAAAAAAATTATGAAATTAAGTGAGTTTAAATATTAAAATTATTATTTCTTAATTTTTGTAAAAATTAGTTAGTGTCTATTATTATATGACGGAGAGAATATTACTTTTGCCACCTCTTTCCAAAAATTATCCCTCTATCTCTACTTATAGTTTTTGTTTCTCAATTTTTTAGGAAGGTAATTATGGAGTAATGTATTATATTGCCTTTATTAATTCTACGACTTCACATTAAATGCTGTTAGTAAAACCAAGGACATTTGAAAGATTTAAAATTTTCTCAAGAGGCATTTAAGGAAATTATCTTATAATTAACATATTTACCTATAATTTCAAACAAGCTATACTATAATTTTGGAACATGAAGAAAAAAATTATAA
>CAODLS014598316.1:0-10938 GCA_948243855.1 Flueggea neowawraea | reverse complement strand
TTTTGCGCAACCAATCATGTTTATGTTACCATTTTCCCTCACAACTCCAATATACAAATCTTGGACAATTTTATTCTATTATGATTGCGATCATGAAATGAATACAGCTTGCGCAAAAAAGGATTTGTGTAGCTTTTCGACTTAACGATCAAGTTTGCACAACCAATCAGGTTTCTACAACCATTATCCCTAACAACTCCAACACACAAATCTTGCCAATTTAGTTCTATATCGGTTGCGATCTTGAAACAAACACAACTTGCGCAAAAAAGGATTTATGTAGCTTTCCTACTTGACGATGATCTTTTGCGTAACCAGTCAAGTATGTGTTATCATTATCCCTCGCAACTCCAATACTCTAATGTTGGCCAATTTCGTTCCATTATGCTTGCGATCTGGGATCGAACACAAATTACGCAAAAAAAGGATTTGTGTCGCTTTCCTACTTAACGACAATGTTTTGTGCAACCAATTAGGTTTCTACAATCATTATCCCTGACAACACCAATACACAAATCTTCCCAATTTAGTTCTATATTGCTTGCGATCTTGAAACAAACGCAACTTGCACAAAAGAGGATTTGTGTAGCTTTCCTACTTAATGATGAACTTTTGCGCAACAAGCCAGCTTTGTGTTATCATTATCCCGTGCAACTCCAATACTCTAATCTTGGCCAACTTCGTTCTATTATGGTTGCGAGCTGGGATCGAACACAAGTGGTGCAAAAAAGGATTTGTGTAGCTTTCCTACTTAACGACGAAGTTTTTCACAACCAATCAGGTTTATTTTACCATTATCCATCACAACTCGAATACTCAAATCTTGGCCAATCTAGTTCTATTATGCTTGCGATCATGAAAGGAACACAAATTGTGCAAAAAAAGGATTTGTGTAGCTTTCCGACTTAACAACAAACTTTTACGTAACCAATCAGGTATGTCTTACCGTTATCCCTGACAACTCCAGTACTCTAATCTTAGCCAATTTCGTTCTATTACTCTTGCGATCTGAGGTTGAACTCAACTTGTGCAAAAAAGGATTTATGTAGCTTTTCAACTTAATGACGAAGTTTTTCACAACCAATTAAGTTTCTGTAACCATTATCGCTGACAACACCAATGTATAAATCTTGCCAATTTAGTTTTATAATGCTTACGATCTTGAAACAAACCCAACTTGCGCAAAAAAGGATTTTTGTAGCTTTCCTACTTAATGACAAAGTTTTGTGCAACCAATTAGGTATGCATTATCATTATCCCTCGTAACTCCAATACTCTAAGCTTGGCCAATTTTGTTCTATTATGATTGCGAGTTGGGATCGAACACAATTTGCGCAAAAAAAGATTTGTGTAGCTTTCCTACTTAACAGTGAAGTTTTGCGCAACCAATCATGTTTATGTTACCATTATCCCTCACAACTCCAATATACAAATCTTGGACAATTTTGTTCTATTATGATTGTGATCATGAAATGAATACAGCTTGCGCAAAAAAGGATTTGTGTAGCTTTTCGACTTAACGATGAAGCTTTGCGCAACCAATCAAGTTTCTGCAACCATTATCCCTAACAACTCCAACACACAAATCTTGCCAATTTAGTTCTATATCAGTTGCGATCTTGAAACAAACACAACTTGCGCAAAAAAGGATTTATGTAGCTTTCCTACTTGACGATGATCTTTTGCGTAACCAGTCAAGTATGTGTTATCATTATCCCTCGCAACTCCAATACTCTAATGTTAGCCAATTTCGTTCTATTATGCTTCCGATCTGGGATCGAACACAACTTACGCAAAAAAGGATTTGTGTAGCTTTCCTACTTAACGACAATGTTTTGCGCAACCAATTAGGTTTCTACAATCATTATCCCTGACAACACCAATACACAAATCTTGCCAATTTAGTTCTATAATGCTTGCGATCTTGAAACAAACGCAACTTGCACAAAAGAGGATTTGTGTAGGTTTCCTACTTAATGATGAACTTTTGCGCAACCAGTCAACTATGTGTTATCATTATCCCATGCAACTCCAATACTCTAATCTTGGCCAATTTCGTTCTATTATGGTTGCGAGCTGGGATCGAACACAAGTGGTGCAAAAAAGGATTTGTGTAGCTTTTCTACTTAACGACGAAGTTTTTCACAACCAATCAGGTTTATTTTACCATTATCCTTCACAACTCCAATACTCCAGTCTTGGCCAATCTAGTTCTATTATGCTTGCGATCATGAAAGGAACACAAATTGTGCAAAAAAAGGATTTGTGTAGCTTTCCGACTTAACAACGAACTTTTGCGTAACCAATCAGGTATGTCTTACCGTTATCCCTGACAACTCCAGTACTCTAATCTTAGCCAATTTCGTTCTATTACTCTTGCGATCTGAGGTCGAACTCAACTTGTGCAAAAAAGGATTTATGTAGCTTTTCAACTTAATGACGAAGTTTTGCACAACCAATTAAGTTTCTGTAACCATTATCGCTGACAACACTAATGTATAAATCTTGCCAATTTAGTTCTATAGTGCTTGCGATCTTGAAACAAGCCCAACTTGCGCAAAAAAGGATTTGTGTAGCTTTCCTACTTAATGACGAAGTTTTGTGAAACCAATCAGGTATGCATTATCATTATCCCTCGCAACTCCAATACTCTAAGCTTGGCCAATTTCGTTCTATTATGGTTGCGAGTTGGGATGGAGCACAATTTGCGCAAAAAAAATTTGTGTAGCTTTCCTACTTCAGCAGAATCACTATTCATGGACGTTTTATCAATTTAAACATGCACAGGAATAATAAAGAGATAAAACAATGCATCATAATATATATATCAAATATAATCTGGATACAATGCATTTGGGGCTAGGGCTTACACTAACATTTTGGTGTTTAGTGCCTTCTAGGGTTATGAATTTTGAATATCAAAAGAATAATTTCTATTGATTCCTTATGTTATCTCCGTCAGTAATTTTTGAATCTGTAGTATTTTTTTCTTTTTTTTAGATTGTCGTTAGGTTTGCTTTGTGTGTTTGCTAGAAACTATCCGGTTCAGTTTCCTTTTGCTCTGTAAGTTTGTCGGTTTGTAGAAGTTCCAACAGATAGACATAAACTTCTGGAGTTTAAACTCTGACAAGTGTTTGAGTTTGTGCACTCTGACATATAATCCATTGGTTTTGGGGATATGAACATTTAACTCTTTGTCCATTTGCACTGTCTGGTATCTTAAGTATTATTCCTTAAGAATGTTATCCCTATTTCTGTGAATTTGTAAGTCTGTATCATTTGTCTCTATAGTTGTATTCATCAGTATCTTCTACGTCCAGTCTCTGTATTCAAAGTATCTTTTATCTATGTATTTTGTTTCTGTCTTTCTATTTCTAGTATTCTCTGTCTTTGCTTCTGTATACCCTATACTATCTCTATCTGCATATATGGGTGAGACTTAAGTTGTCTTTTGATAGAGCCTCAGTGATAATTCTTTGGGTGTATCACTCTGTTAGGTTGCGATGTGAGTATTTGCACCTATCTAATTCTGTCAATTTACAAGCATATACTTTCTATCTTTGGATTTATATTTTTAATATCAATTGCTTTTGATTCTGCATAGTGCCCATCATTTTTGTACGTCTACATATTTGGGTTCGAATTAATGGAGCGTTAGTAAGATTCCAATATTTGGACTTTTGGGTATTTTAATTTGGAGATCTACATTTTAATCTATTTCTTCTCTAAATTGTATTTGAGATTCTGAATTATATTCTAATTTAAAGATTTGGGTTTGATCTTAGATTTGATCTGGTTTGTCTAAAAATTCGAGGACGAATTTATTTTGAGGGGGGAAGTATGTAACACCTTGTTATTTTTTATTAATTATTTCAAAAATTTTCGTTCAATTTTGAATTTATTTTTTATGTTTGTCAATTTTTTGTTTTAAATGTTGTTTGGGTGGTTAATGAAATTGTTGAAGCAATTTAAGTTGTTAAATTAAGTGGGAATTGGTTAAAATTGGAAGATAAAAAATTGAAAGAAAAGAGAAGTATGAATGAACTACAGGTCGTTTTAGTGTTTTAAGCAAGCTGCACATTGTTTCTTCTTACCTATCGTCCGTCATGCAGGGCTGTCATCGATGTGAAACGCGTGTTTCACCTATCACGTGTGTGTCACGGGCTAGGCTCTTCCAAAAACGACTTCGTTTTGCTTCCTTATTTTAAAACATATCATATCTCTTCTTCCTCATTTCAGCTATTCATTTCTTTGTTTTTCACACCTTCAGACATCAAATGCCCAATTTCTCTTCATCTCTCTCTACCTATCATTCGTTTCTTTTCTTTGAATCAAGGTGAGACTTGAATCAAATTTGTTCCTTCTTATTCAATTCTCGATTTTATTTCATGTGAGATTTTCATATTTAAATGGGTTTGGTGGAGGTTGAAGCTTCTATTATGGAGGAGCTTCTGGACAGATTCAAAGTTGTTTCTGGTTTGTTTTTCATGAATTGGAGCCAGGAAAACATGAATATAACTTGGGAAGGATGGTTTGATGATTTTGGTGAAACGGGTCATTTGGTCCAAAATTCTTTTGGACTGTTGTTGATGTTCTGATGGTTCTCTTATTAAATTGAACATAGATTTAAGCTTTTGGAACAATTCTGAGTCGGTTGGATGGATTGAAAACGTTGGATTACATTTGGTTCGAGTTTTAGGACGTTCCGGTGTGATTTTCTAACAAAAGGATTAAGAACTTAATTTTCTATAACTCCGAATAAATGGAGGACTTAGCCTGATATTTTACATATGGTCAGATTTGTAATTTTAGGTGAGTTTTACCCAGAATTGTAATTTTTAATAAGTGGGTGCCAAATTTGTAATTTTAAGAAACTAAAGGTTAGATTTATAATTTTAGAAAATATAAGGATTGACTTATAATTTTAAAATACTTCGAGAACTGATTTATAAATTCTAAAAAAGTTTGGGTACTAATCCATAATTTTTTTGAGGTCTCAAGGACTAAAAGATAATTTTACAAAAGTTAAGGGATTAAATTGTAATTTTACAGAGTCCAAATTTTGAGATGAGAGCGTTAGATCTTGATTGAAATAGCATTTTTCACTTATAATTAGCATTTTTAATTCATACATTTTATGTATTGCCACAGTTACCATGTCTAAAACTAATGGGATAAATTTATGTGTTCAATTCTGCTCGGTTTTCGAGATGACTAGCCATTCACCGGTGGACCGCGAGTTGGATTATTATCTCGGTGTCCAGGTGAGTGTGATGACAGCTTCAGACACACAGGTTATGTCTTCTTAACCATATATGTTTTGATACGTCTGACCTATGTATTAAATTTGTTTTTGAAATCATTTTATTTTCTGGAATAAATGTTCTGTTCTAAAATAAGCTTTTTATCTGAATTGACGTATGTTTTTGAAATAAATATTTTGTTTTGATATTTATTATGAAATTCATAATAAATATTAGGCCTAGTACATGTGAACCCCCTGAACTTGTATCGATCATGCAATTTACATCCTGAACTTCATGACTCGGTACAAATCCCCTCAAACTTGCAAAAAACAATATTGTTACCCTTCAAACATTGAAAACGTGACCATTTAACACCGACTATGATGATTGAGCGTTGATGTGGTAAGACGTGTTGATTGACTCATTTTAAGGCGCGTGAATTGTTCAATATTGCTGATGTGGCGCCAACTTTTTTCCATATCATCCATCCAACTCACTAACTTGCCATGTCACACATTTAACTCCATCTTCAATCCACCAAAACTAAACCAAACTAATTGTGACCACCTCTCTCTCCTCCGCCCCTCTCTCTCCAAAATCAATATTACAAATCAGAAAGCATGGTAAAAATACAATCCATAAATAAGTTTCCAAAAACATTAGGAACTAGATTTTGGTGCTCTCCCCCCTCTCTCTCAATCTCTCTCTACATCAAAAGCCCAACAACACATTAACAGCAACATATAAATCCCAACAGATTAATCAAAAACAAAAATCGATCAATTTAATCAACAGATTAATAAACTAAAACTATCAAAGAATCAACCAACATTTTAATCAATAGTCTATTAAATGTTTAATCATCCAAAAATCAGAAGGACATGCATTAAATAGATCAGGATGAAGGAGAGTCTGATTCAAAGACGTCGCTAGAAACACGTAAGCATCACCATCGCCAATGGATTTCCTTCAGATTTGTCACTTATCAATCTTGTACCTACAGAGATTCCTCTGTTTAGCAACAGTGACTTAGAAAGGACCAGTTCTAAACAATACTGAAAACAATAGATATCGATGACAACCCTTCTCTTTAGTGACTTTGAAACAATGGTGGAATGTAGAATGATGGTTGAGCGATGATCAAGGGTTTTGCAATCCTCTGCCTCCGACAACGACACCGTTTGATTTACAGAATCGATTCCTGCTCACTGAATCGAATTTAACTCTAGCGGCCCAAACAATGAAGGGGGTTCGAGGTGAAGAAGGGGAGAAAAGGTTTGAGGAAGAAGGAGGAAAAAAGGGATTTTGAGGAGTGTTTGGAAGTGGGTTTTGTGGGGCGACGCAAACAATGAAAGAGGGGTGGGGAAAGGAATCGATTGACTTGACTTGCTTTTAAATGGTCACGTTTTCAAAAAATGTTTAATTATCAAAAATGTTTAATGAAAACATTTGTTGTTTAAAACATAAGTAATAAAAATAAATACATCATAAATATAATATATCCAAAATATCAATAAGTAAAACTAGGCAAAGGTATATCAAAGTACAAAATGGTAACCCAGTAACTTGACAACATCTCGGTGCGGAGCTTTAACATCACAAAAGAAGAGCCCAAATAAAAGGGAATCACTAACCAAAAGAAGCCTCAATGGAGTCCAAGATGCAATGTAGTTGCCAAAGCCAAAAGTTGTAGACCTAGAAGATCAGAAATATACATAAAAAATGGGCTCAGCACCGAGTGAAAAATGACACTCCAGACCCCCTCTTATGTGCCTCACAAAGACTGTTTTGAGAACAATTCAAAAATACCACATGCAGGTATAAATGGATATATATGACATGACCGAAAATTGGGTCTTGGCCAGCGTATGGGGCAAACCATCTAGACAAGCCTGACCCATCTAGTAGAAGCCTCAGAGTGCAGAACTTATACCCAAAACCCATTTATTATTAACAGTCTGTTATTCAAATTAAAACAATTTAACAACTAAAAGTTTAAAAATAATATTCTTAATTAATAAAATGAAATATTATTATAGTATCAAAATACAAATAAATATTTATAACTAAAATTATTTAAAGACTAAACGATAACAAATACGAAACCATAAACCACAAATAACCCGGTGTGGAGCTTTTAACAAAACAAATAATATAGGACTCGAACAATAGGGCACTCACTGCTGACAGGAATGTCTCACTAGATGTGGAGTATTAGATAAATGCTATCATCAAAACCTGAAAATAAGTTTTAAAAACAAAACAAGAAAAAACAAAGGGGTCAGAATCCAGTGAGAGATAACACTCCAAATCGCCTCTTATGTGCCTCACAGACCGTTTTAAAAGTATTTCAAAAAAATACCACATACACGTATACATTGTATACTATTAGTATACACTCGTATTTCTACAAATAAAAATTTAGAAATTACTTTTGAAATTCTTCGCAAACAAAATAGACAACGAACAGTCAAATAAAATATTGTATTTTCAAAATATTTATTAAAGAACAAAACATTTAAAAACCTGACAAAAACCAAAATCAAACGAAAAGAGTTAAATAATACAAATTCAAATATATAATAATTTTCAAAATACATTTACGACCAGAGCAGACAGAATACAGAAAAAACAATAAGTTTATATATATATATATATATATATATAACAAAATTAGACAACGGAACGAGAATTAAATTTCAAATCATGTGTGGACTACTGCCACATAAATGAAGCAGTATTGAACCTCAAATCATACGTGGACTACTATCACCAAATAAATCAACTCACATGTGTTTACACTAGAATACATGGTTACCATCTTACCCTGGTAACTGGCCTTCATAATGGTATACCAATGGCTACGCTTACCCCCGTAGCATAGATGTCTTGAGTTAGATTAAATAAATAATAATATTTCAAACCAAGCAAGCATGCAAATCATATACTTATCCTACAGAAAATATATATATTTAATATTTGTTTAAATATATATCAGAAATCAGAATCGAATTACAGAACAGAATATTAATATCATAAAATATATTGATATTCAGACAGAAAACATATTACATAAAATATGTCTAATTTCAGAAAAATAGAATATTTATTACAGAAATATGTTAAAAGTACAGAACTGAATATTTATTATGAATTTCATAATAAATATCAAAATAAAATATTTATTTCAAAACATACTTAAATTTCAATAGAAATCTTATTTCAGAACATAACATTTATTCCATAAAAAAAAAATTCCAAATAAATTTTATACAAAAGTCAAACATATCAAAACATATAAGGTTCATAAGAAACAACCTATGTGTCTGAAGCTATCATCACACTCACCTGGACACCGAGCTAATATCCAACTCATGGTCCACCAATGAATGACTGATCACCTTGAAAATCGACCAGAATTGAAAACAGAAATTTATCTCATGGGATCAAACACGATAACTATAGCAGTACTGAATGTATGTAATGCAAATATAAATGCAATTGTAAATGCAGATATTCGTTCGACGTCGAAAAATCTATTCCGGTCGAATATCTATCGTTGTAGCCTCGAAAATCAAAATCTATGTAAAATTATATTTTAGTCCCTAACTTTTGTAAAATTATATTTTAGTCCATGAGACCTCAGGAAATTATAACTTAGTCCCAAAAATTTTTAGAAGTTATAAATTAGTCATCTAAGTATTTTAAAATTATAATTCAATCCTCCAATTTATAGAAATTACAAATCTGTCACTATACTTATCAAAAACTACAAAACTGACTTAGGTTGTAAAATATCAGATTTAGTCCTCAATGTATCCAGAGTCATTTGAAATTTCATTTTTGGTCCTTTTGTTATAATACTACACCCAATGGTCCCTAATCCCG
This sequence comes from Flueggea neowawraea, assembly GCA_948243855.1. Classification (NCBI taxonomy): domain Eukaryota; kingdom Viridiplantae; phylum Streptophyta; class Magnoliopsida; order Malpighiales; family Phyllanthaceae; genus Flueggea; species Flueggea neowawraea. The sequence continues at coordinate 1,804 of CAODLS014598316.1, read as the reverse complement.
AACCGAGAGCAATTCAACAATTTCAATCCATCCAATCCACTCAAATCAGTCATTGGAACTTGTATTCACCATCGGTTTGGTCCAAAAACACCTCAAATCGTCCAAAATCATCCTTAAAGCTACAGATTTTGTAACCTGTTTTCATGCAATCATCCATCCACCAATTTCAAGTTAGTTTCATATTCTTCAACTCAAGTCCATCAAAACCCATCCAAAACTAATCCAAAATCCACCAAAGAATGCTTCAAATCCGAAGCTAACTTTTCTGAAACCCATTTTCAATTTCCATGAAAATAGCGAAATAAAATAGAAGAGAGAAAGAGGTATTCACCTCGGATTACTAGCCAAGCCAAAGAGGAAGAGAGAGAATAGATTGAGAGAGAGAGAGAATCGAGTCTGAGTTTTTAGGTTTTGAAACAATGAAGGACGAAGAAAGAAGAAAAAGAAATATAGGTTTCAAAATGGTTTTGTTTCATATTTATCAAAGCGGTGCGTTTTGGGCGGAACGAAAACGGCGTCGTTTCACACACGAACGACAACGAACCAAATGACGTGTCGTTTGGGCTACACAAGCGCGTGTTTCACATAGACGACAGAGCTTCTACACAGACGACAGCCAAACCAACAACATGAAGTTTGGACCAAACGATGAACGACCTGTAGTTCAACCTTCCCTTTTTCTTTTCTTCCAATTTTTCTTTCTTTTTCCAATTCCGACAAATTTTCACTCAATTTAACACCTCAATGCACTTAAAAAATTTCATTAACATAAAACAAAAATTTAACACTCCAAAATATCATTAATTATTTAATTAATACTTCAAATTAAAATTAAACCTTCAAAAATAATTAATTAAAAAATTCAACGGAAAATTACCGGAATAAATAGTCGAAAAAGGCAAGATATTACATTTTTCCTCCCTCAAAAGAAATTCATCCTCAAATTTCCAGACAAACCAGATCAAATCTAAAATCAGAATACTCAGAAATCCAGCTACTAAAATCTAACTTACGTTCTAACTCACTTGAACTCAAATATGCAAACATATAAGAGAAAATGCAGAGACAGAATATTGGTAGCGAATGCAGAGATAGAAAATACTAAGAGGTGCAGATGTTGAATAAAAAATAGAAGATGCTAACGAATACAAATGCATAAATAGGTAGTACAGACTCGCAAATCGACAAAATCAGATAAGTGCAAATACTGGCTTCAAAGCCTAACAAAATGTTGTACCCAAAGAATTATCACTGAGGCTTTATTAGAAAACAACTTAAGCCTAACCCATATTTATAGATAAGATAGTATGGAGTATACAGAAGCAAAGATAGAAAATACCAGAAATACAAAGATAGAAACAAAATATAGAGATAGGAGATAGAAGATACTTCAACTACAGAGACAGGACGTAGAAAATACTCAGCATCTCATGCTTTAACATAATCAAACCAATGCGGTGTAGGATTTTAGCATGAAACACATAGGCGGAATAACAAAAATTTTCATCTAAACACTCCAATAACAAACCAAGATTGATAGTTTAAATAAAGATCAGATCTTTACCTCCAAGATGAATGCCGAATTTGATTTGAATATTCACCAAGAGCCCTGGTTCACCTTTACCAAGGATGAACCCTTACTCCTTTAGATTTGCCCCAAGTTTTGTAAGAACATTAGCCTAAAGACTAATATCTCTACTTCACACATACTAGATCTATACTAGTACGAGTTGGGATGTGCTAGCAATAAAGTAAACACTCTCTAATGGTGAATATAGGGTTCGACAATGCTAGGTTAGGATGT
>CAODLS014597105.1:0-22875 GCA_948243855.1 Flueggea neowawraea | reverse complement strand
AGATGAACTCGGATAAACTCAGCATCATTCACAATATTATCAGCCCGAAAGTGTTTCAAAAACTCAGCCAACTTCTCTGCAGAATCCAGTTGTGACATGGATGATGGTGTCAAAGGGGTTGACAAACCTGTTCCTCGCTGCAATAACAAAGAATGAGTATAAGGCAAAGAGATGAGAAGTAAATGTAGCAAGAATCAGTAAATTTTGGTACTACAATCTACATTCTACAGTAATGCCCATCATTCACAACTGATCCATTAAAATGACACAAAATTCTTCACATGCTTTATGTATCCATCCACTAGCTTCCGTAGGGCGAGAGCACTCAAAGCCAGGTCCGCCTTGTAGATACAATAGATATGGCAGTGGTTGTTCCTCTTTCCAAACTGCACATTCATTTCGCTTCACTTAGGGCTTGTTTGGAAAGAATATAGGGTAGCAAGTTTTGTTTTTTCTTGTATAAAAATTTCATGTCAATTACTCTTCTTTTCACTATCCATTCTTTTATTTATTTATTTATTTTGATCGAGTATCCATTCTTTTATCTCTTACCAAGATACTTTTAAAAAAAAATTCTACTAAACATTTCAAGAAACAATAAGGCAAAGACATCATAGATTTATCAATGATCAACCAAATAACTCAAAAATATATCCAAAATCTCATATTTCTATGTCCACGATTGTATCCCACCATTTGAGCTAACTTACCATCATCCCTTTGTATAATCCACATTGATGCTCATGATTGAAATCAACATCAATTCTAATCAAACTCACTATTTTGTTTTCATAGAATAAGTAACAGGATTCAATGACTGATAATTAAGCACATAACTGAACGACCAGGCTTTCATTCTTAACCTAACAAGTTCATAATTCGACGCCTTCCTTAGACCGCCCAGAGCCAGCTTGCTTACCACTTAACCAACAATTTGGTCACTTCGGGTTGACTTTAGTCAAACAAAAAGCAAAAGCCACAATCAAGTATCTATGTTTAGTGTTTAAAAGTTTCAGTTCATCAAACAAATTCTAAAGTCCAAACTCCTGAGCTTTGATTTTTTGAAAATGTCAAATTACTGTAATGTGCAATCTAACAAAAGCATATACACATGTCAGTACCTGCAACGACTTCGCGAGCGAAAACGGTGATTTTAGGGGAGGAATTGGGGTCGATGGAGTAATCGAGGGGGACAGTGAAGCGATGGTTGCGAAGCAGGAGGTCCGGAACCGAGAACCACTTCCCGGCGACGTGCTCGGTGGTGGAGGTATACGCAGCCATGACGGAGAAAGTGCGCGATGGAGTCCGGCGGTGGTAGAAGCAGAAGAACTTGGAAAGCGGAGGAGGTGGTGGTGAGAGAGTACGGAGTCGAGAGGAGAGTGTAAAAATGAAGGCGAAGAATACTGATGGTTTTATCAGTGATGGTGGCGCGTGATTTACCAGCATTCTGAAGCGCGTGTGACGAGACACTTAGGCTATTTTTATCCTTTCTCTGCTTATAATCATAACAGCACCTTCTTTGGATTAATACATAACTACTGTGATTTTAAATTTTTTTAATGTTTAATTTATCCTTAAATTTATTTAAATTATCTTAATTATTTTTTAAATTTAATTAAATTATATTAATTATTTATTAAATTTAATTAAACTGAATAATTTTTTAATTTTTTAATTCATCATAGATTTATTATAGGACTTTTTTTATTTTATCTTTTTATCTATATTTAGGAGTGATAACTTGAAAGTAAATTTGAGGATTCTGGGATTTAAATACATTAAAAAACTCTTTAGTTGAAAGAATTTTAACAAGTTTAGGAAGTAAATTAAACACTTAAAAAGTTTAGAGTGACAAAAAAATGTGCAAATTTGAGGAGTAAATTATGTATTAAGCCTCAAATTTTGCTATGATTGTCATACAATGCTAGGGCTGTCAATTTTTTACACGACAATACGACTTTGGGATATGACAAGAACGGCACGATACGATTAACACGAATTCAAAATTTGTAATATTTATATCTTGTATAATGATTTGTGATACATGACACGATTACGACACGGTAATACGAATTGACACCCCTATACAATACCAATACGTCATTAAATTCTCTTTTTATTAAAGTTTTAGACTCAATAATTATAATTTTTTTATACTCAATCATAAAATCCACACTCACTTCTCTACTTATTTAATTTATTTATAATATATAATTCACAATAAATATGTATATTAAACATACTATTTTATACTTTTTGTAAATTAAATTAGAATTTTAAAAATTATATTTTTAGTTATTTCAGATAAATTATTTATGCAATTTTTTAAAAAAATATTTAAGATAAATTAGTGAAAAATATGAAAAAATAAATTAATACATTAAATTACATCAACTATAATAATACATTAAAATAGTAAAAAATTGAACATATGAAAAAAATATATATTTTATTTAAAATACTAATTTTATACTTTTATGTAAAATAAATTATATTTTTGAAATTTTATTTTAAATTATTTTGGATAAATTATTTATGCAAAATTTGTGAAAATAATATTTTTTATAAATTAGTGTCGAGTAAGTAAATATTAAAAAAATTAAGATTGTGTGTGTTTGATAGGAGAAGAGAAAAAAATATAATTGAAATTGTATGCAAAAAAAGAGTAAAGTAAAGATTGAGTATTTATAGATAAAAAAAAAAGAAGAATGTATTTTTATATTTAAACAAAAAATTAAAAAAAAAAGTCAAATTAAAAAAATTAAAAAAAAAAAGAACTGTCGTACTTTGCAACTATACAGGTAGACCCCGCTCTTTATGCAGAAGGCGCATACCTTCCACATAAAGTCATCATCCACTCCCCAACGGAGGCTCAATGTCTCCAACATTTGAGCTCCTGTTGGGACTGCTCTAATAATGCTTATTATAAATGTTGGTACCTAAAAAATCTATAGTTTGTTTAGTTAAGAAAAGAATTTTTTTTCTGTTTCTGTTTTTTTAAATTATAAAATTTGTTCATTTGTAAAAAGCTAAAACAAGTTTTAATTAGAATGTAATGAGTAATGATCGTTGATTTTTTTTCTCTCTCAGTATTTTCTCTCTCTGATTGTCTTATCCAGCACCACCACCACCACATCATGTCTATCTCCACCTCTACGACCTTATCGCCTCTTATGCCACCACATCTCTCTCTCTCTCTCTCTCTTCCACCACCGCAACTCTCTATGTATCGCGATTGATCTTTCTCCTCCGGTGTCCTTATCTTCGACGTTCTCTGTCGTGATCTCACCATGTCTCTATGAACATCGACGATTGAGGATGTGGTGGGGACTAATGGCAAAGAAGTAGACGAGGCAGAGTTGGAGCAAGGCGGTGCCCATTCGAGGAGGCGACGTCGTCCTAAAGGTGGCACAACAGCGACAACGTGGAGGAGACAAGAAAAATGTGCAGCGACGCATGTATGCAAACGAGTCGACGGTATAGTGCTAGGGTTTCACTATCAATGTTTGAACTAGACATGTTATTTTGGAACCGGAACTGGTTGACCAAAACCAGAGGTTACGGTTTAGGTTCTGGTTCCACTCCTCTGAAAATCGTCGAACCGGCCGTTTAAACGGTTTGGACCTTTTTTATTTTTTTCAACTCTATAAATTAGAAATATTTGGAATGAAATGTGTTATTGATACTATAGTTAATTATTGAATATAACAAAAATTTACAAACAGGAAAAAAATGACAGGATAAAATAGTGGATTAAAAATATTTTTTTTAAAAAAATGAACTAAACCGAAATCGAACTGAATGTTGAACTGGTCAAAATTGGAACCGGGCCAAACCGTGGGAACGACGGTTTGGTTCCAGTTTCTCCATTCCGGATATTTTTATTATTTTATCTATTATATATATATATATTGATTGTATATGATAGAATAATTATTTTTATTATTTTATCTTTTAACCAAAAATTAAGTATTTTATTATTAAATAGAATAATTATTATAGACAAAATTGAGAAATATTATCTAATTATAAAATTTAAAAAGTTTATTTGATGAATTCAAATATGCTACAAGCATATGTTATCAAATTTGTTATTATCTTAATTCAAATTTAATATTTATCTTATTATATCTTCTTTTATTCTCAACACTTACAACAATTATTAAATAGTTTTGTCATTACTGGTAAACATCACAAAATGATCTTTTTTAATTTGATATGTTGCAAAATCGATTTTTTTAAGGTCCACTAAAGATGGAGGTTCGACAAGAATTAGAGTTACCCTTGAGACGCTAAATATTGTTTTTCTTTATGGAGAGACTGTGCAAGCTTTAACTTAGGACTCTGACGATTCTATGTCATAAAGGCAAGAACACTATTAACCTTCGTCTAGGAGAAGCAAAAGCCTTTGCTGAAGATCTTAATCTATTTTAATTTAATGATAGGCAGTATGAATATGCATCTCACCTTCATTCTCGAGCTCAACGGGTTTGATGTACTTTTGCACTACTATTGTACTAGGGATTAAAAAAGTGCCATATTTCTATCCTTTTATTTTATGTGCATTAAATTCTCTGCAAATTGTTCTTGACGGTGTAAATTATAATTATTGCTAACTATATATCTCTAAAACATTTTTTTCTCCAGAATCTTTGCAAGTGACCAATCTTCCCATACGATTTCGGATACTGAAGCTACGATACATATGTGAACTTACATTTAATATAACTTCGACGTAAGTAAGTAAAAAAATTATAGTATCTTTTAATTGTTGTCAATATAGTGTCAATTTGACATCATTATATATTATTTATTAAATTATTTTTTTTTCATTTTTTAAGAATGAAGTTTTAATACTCTTCAAAAAAACAAAGAATGAAGTTTTAATATTATCACCAAAAGTTGTATTTTTAAAATATCAATTGTTGCTTTTGCCAGATGATAAGCACTTTTGAATCACAATTTTTAATTTTATAATTCAGTAATTTTACTAAAGTTGCATTTTTAGTCACCAAATATTGTTTTAGAGTTTAGCTAACAAGAGTACGAAACAAAATTATCACAAAATTTTGAATTTTAAAAATTATTATATTCTTTGAGTTTATAATTATCTTAACATTGTTTGTAATTATTTTCAATGTTAATAGTTATCTTCTTCTGAGTTCATATTTTGTTGAGATTATTTAATTGTAAAAGTATACCATAAAATTTAAATTTTAAAAGTAATATTAGATTATTTCAACAAAAAATAAAAAATGTTCTAAAACTGTTATCAGATTAATCCAACTCTATTTATCTGAAAAATCGATTTATATAATTTAGCACGAATTTCCTTTATTTTTTGTCAGGTTGTTAACAAAATTCATTTTTGCAAATTGTACCGATTCAGAAGTTTTAACTGTCTTATCTACCAATTATATTCATAGGAGAATACGTACAAGAACTTTAGTTATGAGAATTAATGATGTTTTACAGTCTAGGGATATAATTTTTTGGTCAAGTTTTTGGATCGAGATATGATCAAGAAAATTAGTTAAATTAAATAAAGTGAAATTGTAATTTTATTAAACTTTCACTTGTTTGTTAGAATAATATTGAATTTTACAACATATAAAATTAAAAAGATAATAAAATAATTACTATTTAATTTTACACATTTACTATTTTGTACTCTTTATTTATATTATTATTGTTCTTTTAAATACACTAATTATATAGTTAATTGATAAATAATTTTTTATTTTTTTATTACTACTTATTTAAAAAGAGTTGATATAGATAAATGATCGGTAGAATTGCAAGCGCGCGATTGTCGATGAAGTAATAAATTTACCTTTAGAGTATTCCTAAAGTGTCGAACCCACAAGAACGAGTGCTAGTTGTGATCGTTTCTAGACAATAAAATAAAGTGCAAGAAAAGTAAAAAGGTTGATTTTTGGTGTTTTTAATATTGAAAGACAAAGAAATAAATGACAACAAAAATAAAGAACATAAAGATAAACATTAGGAATTTCAAAACTTAACCAAAATTTCCGCTTACTATATTTATGAACGGTTTTATGGGATTGAGTGTTCATCTAGGCTATGTCTACATTTATTATAAGGGTCATTTCGGCCTCAACTAATTAAACTAGACTCATTAAATTCTCTTAAGAATTTTATCGAACACCTCATTGGCATGAGTATTTTCATCTCATAACCTAACAAGTTTAATGCATGTCAACCTCATCTAGCATTCTCTTTTCGGTCATTCAACTAGTTTTGTTAGAAACACCACTATGGTGATCAAGCATAATGATATTCAATTGTAACATGTCATCAAATCAAATCCAAACTCTTCTACAATTATAACATTTAAGAACAAGAGACAATCACTACAAATATTGCAATAAAGCACAATAATCCATTCATAAATACAATAAGCATCAATTAAGGTCTACATCTTGAAATCCTAATAAGATTATTAAGTTACCATAGTTTTGTACAACAAAATATAACAATAACCATAGCAACAACTTATAATTTGAAGAGATAAAGGATAATACAAGTAGAGAGAAAGCTTCTCTTAGGTAGCCTTTGAGAGAACTCCTCAAGCTTTAAGAATGGTCTCCATGTCTTCTTCCAACCCAACAACATTGTTCTTCCAAGTGGAAGAACAAGGATAGAAAGATATGATTAATGGAGGCCATGGTCATGGCCGTGACCATGCTTCAACCCTCCAACGATGCTTTGCGCGTTGCTGATCTTCGCACTCTTTAACCCGATTGTTTTGGCACTTTCTTCCATCAACTTTCCAACTTCAAAAACATGTTTCTCATGTTTTTTTCATTTATGTTTCATCTAATTCTATGAATTTTTAATCACCCTACAAAATCACAAAAATATATAAATACATTGACAATTAAGCAATTGTAAGGCAAAAATATTATATTTTTATACTTGAATTATTATATAGATTTAGGACACATCAATAAATTCAATACTTATGTTTGTAAAAAATAATATCAAAAGAAAAGTATAACATTTTTTTAGTCATTATAACTAAAAAAAATAAGCCACTAAAATCTTATTACATGAAATTCTTATTATATAACTGATTAATTTAATACAAATTAAAATTTTATTTATATATTTTTTAATTATATAAAATCTATCTATTTATAAAAATAAAACAAAATAATATATTATATATAAATATTAAAAAATTCAATAAAAACAGCAACTAATAAAGAAAAAATTCTTCCCCCCTAGAAAAACCTCCAAAACTCTTCAACCTCCTCAGAACCACCTGCTATCTCCACCGCACGGTCACCATGTCGCGGGCACTAGACGACCACACTATAGTAACAGAAGCCGTCAAAATCTTGCGACCATCCACTTCTGATGAATTAGAAGAAACCATACACTTCTGCCACGCGTCCTCCTTCTCCGACGCCTTGAAAATTTTTAATACCTCAAGGACGATGCCATGTCAGCAGCGAACCCCAATTCCCTTCTCTCAGCCGCTTTTGAGGTTGTTCTCAAGCGGCAAAGGGAAACCTGACTCCAACCAGAATTTTTGTTCTCTTTATAAGATGTGGAGAGATTGGAATATTCCACTTACAATTAATTCTGTCACGCTTTTTGTAAACCGCTTCGGTCGGTATGGTTTGGTGGGAGAGTCATTCTCATTGTTTAGTGAAGTTGAGAGAAAGAATGTTAATGTTTGCAGCACGATGATAGGTTCGGTTTTGGGGGGTGAGCAGGTAAATCATGCATTCAAGGTGCTCGATGAAATGCTCAATCCACAAGCAAGGCCTGGTTCGCCCCCGAATTGGGTTACGAGAAAGTTGTTATTGCACCATTATTTGGTAGAGCAAGGATTGTGGGTGTGAAAGGGGTTGTGGATTTACTGTTTAGGTTTGGTGAAAGACAGCCGAATTCATTTCAGTTACATGAGTCGATTAGAAGTCTTTGTAGTCGTGGGCAGATCAAGGTGGCTTGGGATGTGTTGTGGGGTAGAGTTGAAACGGGATCGCGCAATTACTCATTGACTATGTTGGGAAGAAAGAGGGATGTTAAGAGAATGAATGAACTTATTGCGAAGATCAAGAGCTCGGTATTCGGCGTGATGTTGCTACCTTTGGAAATCTTATTGTTCACATGTGCATACCTGGGAGAATTGATGAGGCAATTGAGTTGTTTCATAGAATGAGTGAAGGGATGGATGGGATCTTGGTTGAGCCACATGATGTTATTTATAGTACGTTAATTGATAAAACTCTGCAAAGTCCGCATGCAAGAAGAAGGTTTACGTTTGTTGGAAGGATGAGATTGTAGAAAGGTTGTGGTCCAAATACTGTTACGTATGGTTGTTTGATTGATGGTTTTTGTAAATCGGTGAGATAGGGAGGGGACTGCAGTTATTTGAACAGATGAAGAAAGACGGGTTCTTGCTAGATTTGATAACCATAAATACTTTGCTTATGGTATTTGCAGACAAGGGCGAATGAAAAGTTCAGTTCTTTGATGAGATTCAAGCAAAAGGTCTAAAAGGTGATGTTGTTACACTAATTTGTGGCTGAAGCCGGGCTGGAAGGATGAATGATGCTAGTCATGTCTCGTCCAAATGGAAGGAGGTTGGGTTTTATCCTGACTTAGTGTGTTATAATTATTTAATTGCTGGTTTTTGCAATAGGTTGAAATTGGATAAGGTTTATGAGATACTCAAGGAAATGAAGGAAGGTGGAGTAAAGCCTGATGTCGTCACCTATATATTATGATTTGTTGTTTGAGCAAAATGGAGAATTTCACAACTGCCCAGTTGGATAAGGTTTGTGATATAATCAAGGAAATAACTATAATACGTGGATTTCTTATTTCAGCAAAGCAGGGAATTTTACAACTGCCCATGATTTGATGAGAAATATGACTCGGGTTGGTGTCCTGCCTACCGCTACTACCTATGGAGCTCTAATTCATGATTATTGCATAAATGGTAATGTTGATGAAGCAATGTGGATTTTCAAAGACATGATTTCTGAATCCAAGGTATCACCGGACACGATCATTTACAATATCATGATAGACTCTTTGTGCAAGAACAATGATTTTGAAATCGCTCTTTCGTTAATGGATGACATGAGTGTTAAGGGGGTGAAGCCTAATGCAATGACGTATAATGCTATGTTCAGATGCCTCCGATATGAGGAATTGTTGAAGAATGCATTTATGTTGATGAATAGAATGACTTTGGAGGCTTGTGATCCTGATTATGCAACAATGGAAATACTCACAGAGTGGTTTTCTGCAGTTGGTGAAACAAAGAAGTTAAAGAGACTTTATCAAGGACATTTGTCACAAAATGTTGCAACCGATTTACACTAACTTGTCATGAAACACGCCATCATCGCAAACGTCGTTGACGATCGACTCCATATTAAAGTTGGATGAAAGGCTGAGCAGTCGCAGTGGTGCGACGACTTTCGTCGTAATTTGTTTTTGCGGTGGAGAAATTTTGTGACCAAATGTTGGACTCTACTTGTGACGAAATTCTTTCTTTTGTGACAACTCTTTTTTTTGCAAATTTGCCATTTTTGTAGTGAAAATAAAAAGTTGTTTTCCAAACTAGACAGCTTTACTTTCTAGCATTGTTCTAAGAGATCTCAAAATAATATTATTTTAATAATTTTTACAGAATTTATAAATTTTTTAATGATTTTTATACACTTTATTTTAAAATTTTTTTATAGAATTTATAATTTGCCAATGACTTTCATAAAATTTATTTTTATATATTTTATTTTAAAAAACTTTTATAACAATTAAATTTTTTACTTTATTACCATTAAAGAAAAAATATTTTAGGGTTATTTCTAGCTAATATAATTTTCTTTTACACTTAACATAAACAATTGAAAACAAAGAACATGATGTATTTGACTTTCCTATTATAATTCAAGTCTTAATATCATCAGCAGATGTAATGAAACGATAATCAAATATTATTTTTATTCAAATTCATGTCCAACTATACACAAGGAGTCAAGAACAAACTCAAACAAGCAAAATCCTTGAACCTATACTTGGGGGCTTGAGGGATGACCTGGCTAGATCGAAAATGGAATTGACTATGGCTGTTGGTCAGAGGAGGTCCATCGTTTGGAATGTTCGGTTCGAGTTGGCTTTGACAATTCACTTTCAAAGGAGTCATTTTTTGTTATGTGGATGGAGGTAGGTGTAAGGAGAGATTGTTTGGTTTTTCTTATTTGTTTAATCCTATCTGAAAAAAAAGAGAGAATTGTGAAAGATTTTTTTGAAAGTCTTGAGTTAGAGTGAAAGATAATTATGTAAACTTTTTATTTCTATAAACTTAAAAAATGTCATTCAAAATATGTAAAAGTTATCGTTTATAAAATTTTGTGACTTTTTGAATATGAATATATTTTTATAAACTCTTTAAAATTCCGAATTGGATACCCTAACTTTTGTAGATTTTTTTAAAAATTTTTAAAAGTCATAATACAATACACTCAAACTTTTGAAGAGTTTTTAAAAGTCATAATTCAATACCTCATGACTTTTTAAGTCATTAAAAGTTATAATCTAATACACCCCATTAGTTTTTGTTTCTAATGCATAGAATGTTTTTTTCTTTTTAGTGGGTTTGTAGCTCGTTGGTTCGAGGGTTTGATTTCCAGTAGACTGGTTTTTTTCTGCAGCTTATAGTTCTGAATCTACAGTTCCATTTTTCCAGGTCGTCACATTATTTTTTTTTTGGTCGAGGCATGACTATATGCTCTTTGAATCACTTAAAGCGTGATATGAACTGTTAACAGAAAAAATTCCAGATTTTGCAGGCTTCCAGCTTACTCTTTGCTCTATATAATTACATTAGATATATCAATTAGTTCATTTATGCTGAAATCATTAGTCTCTAAGCATTCACAAGATCTTTCCTTAAAATAATAATCAACTATTTCTGTCTTGTCTCAATCATTCACAAGTATACTAATGGAAAAGGATATTTCCGATATTAGAAAGTATAATTAGTTCTTACATGTTCATACCAACCATTGTATGTAACTCAATGAAAAATTCATAATAAAAGTTCCTAAATTAACCTATATTATACAACAATTAAATGTGGAAGGATTGAGGATTTTAAGAGTATGGATGAACTAGGGGCGAAGATGAAGGAGATTAATATTCGGCCAAATGTTAGTACCTATGAGATACTTATTAAATATTTGTGCCAGTTTAGAAGAGTGGATGAGGCAATGGAGTTGTTTCAGAGAATGAATGAAGGTGAAGAGACCGAAAAGCTTTTGAATGTTATTACTTATAATAAGTTAATTGACGGGTTCCGTAGTGTAAAGTCGGGATGCAAGAGAAAGGTCTTGGTCTAATGGAAAGGATGAGGTTTCAAAAAGGTTGTGCTCCAGATATTGTTACCTACAATTGCTTAATTGATGGTTTTTGTAAAGCCGGAGAGGTAGGGAGGGGACAAAGTTGTTTGAAGAGATGAGTGAAGATGGGGTTTTCCTGAAGTGATAACTTTAAACACTTTGCTTGATGGTATGTACAAACTTGGGCGAATAGATAGCGCAACTCATTTCTTTGCTGAGATGCAAAGGAAAGGTTTAAAAGGTGATGCGATTAGTTATTCTATTTTAATTCATGTTGTCTGTAGTACCAACAATTTGAAAAAAGCTTTGCATCTTTTTATCAAATGACAAGAGATGGATGTTTTGCGGATGCCATTGTTTTTTACAAGTTAATCTCTTGTTTGAGCAAAGCTGGAAGGATGAATGATGCCATTTATGTCTTGTCCAAGTTGAAAGCGTCTAGGCTTTGTCCAGACATATTGTGCTGCAACATTTTAATAGGTGGTTTTTGTAGGTTGGGGGAGTTGGATAAAGCCTATAATTTATTCAAGGAATTGGAGGAAGTTGAGGTAAATCCCGATGTTGTCACATATAACACATTAATTTCTTATTTAAGCAAAGCCGGCAATTTTGGACTTGCCCATAAATTGGTAGGGAAGATAACTGAGGCCGGTCTAGCTCCTACGGTTGTTACTTATGGAGCTCTAATACATGCTTATTGCTTAATTGGCAATGTCAATGAAGCGATGAGAATTTTTAAAGACATGAGTTCTGGATTGAAGGTTATGCCCCATGTAGGGATTTATAATATCTTGATAAACTCTTTGTGCAAAAACAACGATGTAGAACTTGCGCTTTTGTTAATGAATGACATGAGAGTTAAGGGGTGAAGCCTAATACAAACACATATAATTTTCCATTCAAAGGCCTTCGAGAGAAGAAATTGTTGAAGAATGCCTTGGCATTGATGAATAGAATGTGTGAGCAAGATTGTAATCATGATTCTACCACAATGGAAATACTCACAAAATGGCTCTCTTCAGTTGGTGAAGCAAAGAAGTTGAGTGGTTTTGTTGAACGACATGGGGTTTCGGTTTCCAATGCTTCGACAACCTTCTTGAAAAGCTTTTTTATGTTGTTTAAAGAGAAATAGTACTAACTTTGTAGGCATTTATAATGAGGGGTTTATGGCATGAGGGCATGTCATGCCATAAACCCTTCATTTATGATACTTTTTAATTAGAGAGAATATCATATTATAATTCACTTCATATGAATTGATCTCTATAAAGTGGATCATGAAGTAGAGTCTACTGATAAAGTGGACTCCACCTAGTCCTTTGTTTTTTTATTTTTTTTTATTTAATCTCTTTATTTTTTTTTATTTTTAATCATTTCTTTTTTTCTTTTTTATCATTTAATTATTTTTTATTTTTAACTTTTATTAACTAATATATTAAACACTATATTTTAAAATAATATTTATTATATATCCTACTAAGTTAATCTCATATAATTGAACACTCAATTATATCTATAAACTTACATTAACAAAAATTTGTATTTTTTAAAAATAAATAAATAATTTTTTGAAATTAATTTAAAATATAATTTCAATAATATATTTCTTAATCACTATTAATTAATATAATTTCAATTTTTATGATTTTTAAAAAACTCAAAACCAATCAAGTCCATTTCATTTACCAAATACACAAAATTCTTAAAATCAATCATATTTATTTATTTCACAAAACTTTTAATTTATCCAAACACAATTTACTTCTATAATTTATCAACTCAACCTATCTAAGAGTATTTTCGTGCATTTTGCAGTCGGTTGGGAGCTCCAACTGAGCTGCAATTTGGCGAATCACTATAGCAACCCAAATTTGGGTTGCTACATTGATTACACCATTTTTTTATATTTTTTTCTTTAATTATATTAATTGAGTTTTTTTTATGTTTCGATAGTTTTAGTTTATGGTATATTTATTTTTTTAATCAATCAATGTATTTACTAAATTAAATTTAATCAATAATTTAATTTGTTTAAAAGTTATAGTTAAAATATAATTAAATATGAAAAAAATTAAAAACTTTGTACAAAACATATACTGTACAAATTTAAACTATAAATACATTCATAATAATGTAATTTAACATTAATAAAAATATTCTACCATTATAAAATTAAACTTCTAGTTAAAATATAAAACAACTAATACAAAAAAAATTAGTTGAATTATTTTTATCTTTTCAAAACTTTATCAGGAATAAAAATAATAATGAATAAAAAATATATTTTAATCTAGATCTATTTTATTTTGATTATTATATTACAAAAACTTATGTTTAATATTTATATATTATTAAAAATATCAATATATATTTTTGGTTGAAAGAATAAGTAAAATAATTAAATATAGGTGTAAGTTGTTAAATAATAATAAAAAAGAGGCGTGGGGAGGAATATCTTTAGAACATTCCATTTGGTGTTAAAAATGGAGTCGATGGTTAGAGAAATTATTAATGTAGCTATTGCATTTTGGTGTAAATTTACTCTATTTTTGTGTTTGTGATTAGAGATGGCATAAAACAAAGACGCCCAATAATTTTAAAATTACTAATTGACTTAAAAAACATAATGCATTTACAATTAGAGAAACTTCACCAACAATAAGAGAAACTTTATAAGATAAATTAGAGAAACTTCACCAATAATTATAATGCATTTACAAGTTTTAATCAATTCTAATAGATTCTCAAATAATTTTTATTTAATTATTTTTCGTAACAAATTGATTCTTACT
Organism: Flueggea neowawraea; assembly: GCA_948243855.1. Taxonomy (NCBI): domain Eukaryota; kingdom Viridiplantae; phylum Streptophyta; class Magnoliopsida; order Malpighiales; family Phyllanthaceae; genus Flueggea; species Flueggea neowawraea. The sequence continues at coordinate 8,696 of CAODLS014597105.1, read as the reverse complement.
TTGGTATTCTTTCCTTATTTAGAATTAAATAAATAATATGAAAAATTATATTTTTTTAATTAAACCTTAACTCATTAATTCAAAATTTTTAATTATAAAATTTACCGAAGTGTCAGAAAGTTTCAAATATGTCGTCCAACTTAACATGATTTTATTTGAATAAAGCAGGTGAAGAGGAAAGATAAAGATGCAGCAAATATTGGATATAATTAATTTATGGTTATATTTGCTAACATGTTGAAGTACTTATTTTGCTAAGTTTATATTTGTTTTTCAGGGTGGAAGCCAAGCTGATGGTGTAATATTGCTGATCATTTTACAGCACAAACCACAAACTGGAAACTAGTGAGACTTGGGGATGCACAAGAAATTGCATCTTGATGGTATACAAAAGGTATATATAAAGCATACAATAAGTGAAAATAACAAAGATCGAGTTCCTACCTCCAGCAAGGACAGTGGAAGTCTAGGACCGATGCAAACCTCTAGTTGAACTACAGTCTCTATGGAGACGAGAACAACCAATAATTACACAATCTAAGTGCTTACTTAGAATCAGAATTAATTAGGAAGATCAAACTTCCTTTCTTCTTCTTCTTTTTCCAACGTGAAAATGAGAGCGCACGAGAGAGTGAGTGTTCTGGAGGTCAAAATGTCACCCCTTTCTTCTTCTTATCCCTTTTTCAATTTCTTTCATTTCACATTTAATAGCAAAGCTCCAAATGAAAGACTAAACTAGAATTCTCTTTAACTCTCTTTTTTATGGGCTTTGATGAATTGGGATTTGATTGGGCTTTAAACTAATTGAGCTTGTTCGGCCCAATTAATAAGTCCAACTCGTCAATTAACCCGATAACTGACGGACCTCATTCCACCCATTAACGTCATGGGAGAACTCGATTTTCAACATCTCCCACTCGCACATGAAGATATGAAACATCATTATGCAACATGGGCAACTCCTATGTAACCACGTTCGATTCTCTTGTCATACAAGCAAATAAACCGTGCGACCAGCATACGTCAAGAATACAGACACTATACACCTGTTAAGGTTGTACAATGATCTTGACTAATAGATCATACTGTCATAGTGTCTTCAATACAAGCTCCAACCTGTAAATGAAAATTATTCATGCCTCACCCTAAAACGTTTTTCACAATCGCTACTTCCGCTCGTAGTTTTGATCTCAAGGAAGCTTTAATTATGTTCACATATCATGACAGACAATGATAGGCGCCTATGCAAACATTGAGACTAGTGCGAATGCGTCATTAAAAACTATATTTCCCTCTTACACAAGACGATCCACCTTAGCTAAGCTCACTTGCCCAGTGTATCACACTTGGTCAAATCAATCATGACCATTAGAGGTACACTAAAGTAGCATAACTTAACTAAGTGTTTCGAATGTGTTAAGGGTTTTAAGGGATGAGCCATTGAGAACCATGTGTTCATGGTAGGGTCTCACACTAGGAAAAGCGAGATCATTATTTATAATCTTTTCCATCCCTTTGGTCGTACATAACACATATGGTATGATCATGTGTTGTAGTGTTTTATCATTCCCTTGAAAGAGCGCATACTTACAAAATTTATTAATACCACACAAAAGCTTCAATTAAAATGTATTTTGTCATTTTAACCTTAATTCATCACTTAACAGGACTACTTCTGGCTTTTAGACAGAATACGTTAAAAGACTCTCAATTAGCATATGATCATTTAATAATCAACATAGGAGTTTATCCTATGGCATACGTTTCTTTCCATACGACTTATCTTGCCTTATTACAATGATCTCGCAATTGTAAAATGCAAAACGATCTTTTGATTATGAACACAATCTTGACTTTATGCTCAAAATCAGCCTCATCTTAGTCTTTGCCTCACATATTACAAGAATAAGGTAAACACCCGTGTGAGTGGGTTACTTCTCTGTCCAATATGTTCTTTTATTAATGAATGTGTCTCACAATATTCTTATATGTGTATTATAAACAGTGAATTTTCAACAAAAGTTTGATTTTTATTTATGGACTGAAAATCAAAATAAGGGAATACAGAGTATTGTTTTACATCCTACGCAGACCTATAGAGACAACATGTCTAATGAAATCATCTTTAACTAAGGGCTTAGTAAATGAATCTGAAATCATTTCTCGAGTAGGAATATACTCTAATTTCACCTCTCCTCATGCAACTAGATCTCTAATAAAATGATACTTGATCTCAATATACTTAGTTCTTCCATGGTACTTAGGATCCTTGGAGTAAGCAATCAATACTTGACTATCATTATAAATAATCAAAGGGTCTTAAGAGGCGGTTAAACCCAAGTGGTTAAGAAGACTCTTCAACTAAACAACTTCTTGCACTGCGACAGAAGTAGCTATGTACTCAGATTCCATAGTAGCACTAGTTTGTTTCTTGCTTCTCCATGACACAACTCCATTGTTAAGTAAGAATGTATATCCAGAAGTGGATTTTCTTTCATCCACATCTCTGCCCAAATCTGCATTTGTGTATCCTCTTAAGCACAAATCCTTTCCTTGATAACACAATGCATAATCAACAGTGCTTTTCAAGTATCGCAAAACTCGTTTTACTACTTGCTAGTGCATTTTTTCAGGATTTGACTGGAATCTGCTTAGCAAACCAACAACAAAACAGATATCAAGTCTAGTACACATCATTGTGTACATTAGGCAACCAATGGCATTGGCATATGGAACATTTTTCATCCATTCCTTCTCTTTTGCCGTTTACGGACACTTCTTATAGCTAAGTTCGTGGTTCTTAGCTACTGGGGTTGCCACAGGATTACAGTTTTGCATGTAAAATCGCTCTAAGACTTTTTCAATGTACCCTTTTTATGAAAGAGATACCAATCGCTTAGAACGATCTCTTGAGATTTTAACCCCAATGATATATTTTGCATTTCCTATGTCTTTCATTTCAAATATGGTCAATAACCAGTCTTTGACACCCTTGGTATAGGTCAGATCATTACCAGCAACAAGAATGTCATCTATGTATAATGTTAGAATGACAAACTTGTCTCTCGAGCCTTTAAGGTATACACAATGATCTTCATCGATCATCTTAAAATCAAATGAGATAATCACCTCATGGAAGCGAATATACCATTGCCTTAAAGATTCATTGAGACCATAAATGGATCTCTTCAGCTTGCAAACTTTATGCTCACTGCCCGAGATTATGAAACCTTCTAGTTGAACCATATAGATTTCTTCGTCCAGTTCCCCGTTAAGGAACACAGTCTTTACATCCATTTGATGTAGCTCGAGGTCCATAGCAGCAACTAATGCTAAGATCAACCTAATTGAGGAAAATCTTACAATAGGTGAGAAGGTTTCATCGTAATTGATTCCTTCCTATTGTGTAAACCCCTTTTGCGACTAAGTGACTTTTTCGCTTAATGGGCTTTCCATCGGCACCACACTTAATCATATGTATCCACTTATTCCCAATGGCTTTTCGGCCTTCGGGGAATTCAACCAATTTCCATACTTAGTTTAAACTCATAGATGTCATTTCTTATTCCATTGACTTAATCCATTCTTCTTTACTTGAGGATTCAAGAACCTCTCATGATGAAGTAGCATGTTTGCGGGTGCTTCCTCATCTAGTGGGATTATAGTAAATAAAGCTTCACTCGATTCTTCTATTGAAAACATCATCGTGGAACTTTAGCTCTCATCGAATTAAGTGGTGGTTCCACCTCATGATACAAGAATCACATATATTCGTCAATATTTGGAATACTCACACTCAAAAAAAAAAAGATTCTCATTTTGATTTATCACAGGATTTTGACTCCCACTCAAATTAGGATTCATACTCCCACTCGAGTTAGGATCATGAACATCAGCAATGGCTTAAGGTGGAAAGTCTAAACTTTCATCATCGGCCATGAAATCTCTTGCACTCGGATGGAGTGATCCTGAATGTGTAGGTTCATGTATTTCATAAAAAGTGAAGTCCTTACTCACTTTTCCCAATTTTGGAAATTCTATTTCAAGGAATGTGATGTCTCGAGACTTATACTCAGTCACCGTGCCATCTTTTTGCTCGCCCACTAGGGCATATCCTTTAGAGGTTTTAGGATATCTTATAAATATTTCCTTTCTACCTATTGGGCCAAGCTTTCCATGCTTGCTAGAGGTGTCATAAACGTAGGTTATACAACCCCACGACCCTAAATAAGATAGGTAGGGCTTGCAACCTATCCACATCTCATAAGGTGTGGTGGCAACGAATTTAAATGGAACGTGATTTAGGACATAAGTTGTTGTTAGCAACGCGTCTCCCAAAAAGATATTGGTAAGTTAGCTTCAGCTATCATTAATCTTACCATATCAATGAGTGTTCTATTTCTCCTCTCCGTTACACCGTTTTGTTACGGGGTCCTAGGGATTGACAATTGGTGTTCAATACCCCTTTCATCACATAGTGCCTTAAATTCATCAGAGAGGTATTCCCGACCACGATCGGTTCTTAAGGCCTTGATTTTTCTATTTAGCTGATTTTCAAATAGACTCATAAATCTTATGAAACAACTAAGTACTTCAGACTTATGGGAAATCAAGTATATATGACCATAACGTGTATAGTCATCTATAAATGTGATGAATTAGTACGCTCCATGTTGTGCTTTCACGTTCATTGGTCCACAAACGTCAGAATGAATAAGTTGCAACGAATATTCAGCTCGTGTTGCTTTACCAATTAGTTTTCGCACTAGTTTTACCTTAAGGCAATTTTCGCAAGTTGGTAATTCAACTTTTCGTAAATTACCTAACATGTCTACTTTGGCTAAACGACCCATACGTTCTTAGCCAATATGGTTGAGCCTTGCGTACCATAGATAAACATCATTCGTATGATCTGATGATGAAGTAGCATAAGAAAACTAGCATTATTGTTATTTACATATTCTAGATCCATAACAACAAAACCATCCATGAAAAAACCAGAGCCATAATATATACCACTTAAAAACATATCTATCTTATTGTTCTCAAAAGACAAGGTAAATCCATTATTCATTACAGACAAAACAAAGACCAAATTCCTTCGTATTCTCGGAGCATAGAGGACATCATTTAGCAACAATGCTTTACCACTGCGCAAGGTCAACATACAAATTCCAATATCTTGGACCTCAACATACAACACCAAGAATTTAGAGTGGTTCGGCCAACCATGCCTACGTCCACTACCTAAGTCTCACTTAGAATTTCCACTATCTCGAAGATTGATTCCGGCTCAATCCAACAAATCCTTACACCAAGGTTGATTACGGCTCACATCTCTAAAGGCAATAAGGTTGATTGCGGCTCACACCTCTAAAGTCAACAAGGTTGATTACAGCTCACACCTCTAAACCAACAAGGTTGATTCCGGCTCATACCTTTAAAGCATTACAATGTTGTTTTCTCTAGGCTTACAACAAACCTTTCTCACTCTCAAAGAGTATACAAAATATTTGCAAAAAATGAAATCTCTATGCTAGGAGTACATGTGTTTGATTGATGCTCTTAATCTTATCTCTATCTTGAATTTGGTGTTTTGGAGTGAGGGGAATGATGAAAATATTTGGGACTTGAATCCATATAATCATCCACGTTTTTATACCCTTCCTTGATGTATTTATAGCCATTCTAAGTCATATAACCGTTGGAGTTGATAAACTAGCCGTTGGAGTGCATTTATAGTCGTAACAGTCTGGAACCATGGATTACTCGAGTAAACATATTTTCTTACTCGAGTGATCCACCCCCACTCGAGTGACTATTTTTGCTTACTCGAGTGAGCAGTTAAAACTGTAGCCCTGGAACTCTTTTTTTACTCGAGTGATACATTCATTTACTCGAGTGAGCCGATAACGATCGTGTTTGAATGCTCAAGAATCCAACTCAATTTTGTCCATCATCAAAGCATAGAAGGACTTTAATGTTGATCACCCTTAATCCAACAATCTCCTCCTTTTTGATTATGACAAAGCTTTTATGAATTTAAGCGCTACATTAAAGACAATGAATTTGATCAAGGATTTCATCCTTGTCAAGTGGTTAGGATAAAAAAAATAGGAGATCATATCAAAAATTTTAAAATTTTCACTCCCCCAATGAAAAGCAATTTGTGCATCATTTAAAAATATTTTGAATACATCATTTATCCCCCTATAAAAAATGATTTGAGAAAAAATTTTGAAACTTCTTTTCTCCCCTATATAAATCAAAACAATAACAAATGAAAGGCATTGAGGAAAGCGAAAAGATAGTACCAAAATTGGCATCTCCAATAATGTAGGATGTTTGTTCCAAGGATGTTAAACCTTCTTGAATGGAGACCCGCTCTGATACCGCTTGTTGGAGAATTTTCTCGGGATGTCTTGGTTGAGTTTGGAGAGCGAAAGTGAGTTGAAGTGAGAGAGAAAACAACACCAAGAATTTAGAGTGGTTCGACCAACTATGCCTACGTCCACTACCTAAGTCTCACTTAGGATTTCCACTATCTTGAAGATTGATTCTGGCTAAATCCAACAAAGCCTTACACCAAGGTTGATTACGACTCACACCTCTAAAGCCAACAAGGTTGATTGCGGCTCACACCTCTAAAGCCAATAAGGTTGATTGTGGCTCACACCTCTAAAGCCAACAAGATTGATTCCGACTCATACCTTTAAAGCCTTACAATGTTGTTTTCTCTAGGCTTACAACAAACATTTCTCACTCTCAAAGAGTATACAAAATGTTTGCAAAAAATGAAAGCTCTATGTTAGGAGTATATGTGTTTGATTGATGCTCTTAATCTCCTATCTAGCTTAAATTTGGTATTTTGGAGTGAGGGGAATGATGAAAATGTTTGGGAATTGAATCCATATGATCATCCACGTTTTTATACCCTTCCTTGATGTATTTATAGCCATTCTAAGTAATATAACCGTTGGAGCTGATAAAATAGCCATTGGAGTGCATTTATAGCCGTTACAGTCTAGAACCATGGATTACTCGAGTGACCATATTTTCTTACTCGAGTGATCCACCCCTTAGATCACTCGAGTGACTATTTTTGCTTACTCGAGTGAGCAGTTAAAACTGCAACCCCTGGAACTCTTTTTTTACTCAAGTGATACATTCATTTACTCAAGTGAGCCGATAACGATTGTGTTTAAATGATCAAGAATCCAACTCAATTTTGTCCATCATCAAAATGTAGAAGGACCTTAATGTTGATCACCTTTGATCCAACATCTCTTAATAATTAATAACACTAAATTCAATTTTAAGGATAGTAAATGGTCAATTAATCCAACTTATAGATTTGGTCTCTAATTTATTCTAACTTAGGCTTACTATGTTCGTTATTGCATTTGTGAGTCCATACACAATTAATAATGCAATAATATTTAGCATCATTCAACATATGAATAATTGCATTTATCATATTTGTTGGTAGAATATTAGGGAGAGATTAAGTTCCTAAAAAATAGCTAAATCATATCTGAGATTGGCTAAATTAGCTCCTTTTTTTGTAGTTAGTGTACAACTGTGATGTTTCCTAATTTAGTTATACCTCGTAGCTATATAAACATGTATTTATGTGTGGAAATATATCGAATACATACCTATTCAGCCTAGAATTTCTGGATGGTATCAGAGTTATCCTGGACAGCCTAAAAAACCCTAGTTGTTACCCATTACCTCCTGCAATGTCTACTATGTTAGATGTTACAAAATCTTCAAACCACCCTACCCAAAATGCCACTCAGAAAACCCTGACTGCCTTTGTTGAAAGTTCCGCTCTAGTTGTTGGGAATACAGTTGGTCGTGGTAGGAAAGCTGAAGACAAGGCACAAGTTTGGTGTGATTATTGCAACAAAGCATGACACACTCGTGAAACATGCTGGAAACTACACGGAAAACCTGTCTACTGTAAGAGATCCCATGAAGGCAAGTTCTCAAGGAGGCGACTGGTAATGAGATTGAATTATGCCCATTTAGTCAGGAGTAGATTACCTATATCCCAAAGCTGCTAAAGACTAGTTCAGAATCATTTAGTGGCCCTACTACATTTGTTGCTCTAACAGGTAGTCATCCTAGTGTGTTCTTTTGTTCCTTTCCTATTGATTCAATTCCTTGGATTATAGATTCTGGTGCATCTGATCATATGACCACTACTTTTAATTTTTTCTTTCTTATACTCCTTATGTTGGCCATGAAAAGGTTCGTATTACAGATGGAACCTTTTCTCCTATAGCCGGTAAAGGTTCAGTACAACTATAACCCTCTATATGTCTCAAATCTGTCTTACATGTTCCTAAATTAGCATGTAACCTCTTATCTGTCAGTAAGCTAGCTCAGGACTCTCACTGCACTGTTACTTTCTCTGATTCTCACTGTGTTTTTCAGGAACAGAATTCAGGGAATATGATTAGTAGTGCTAAACTTAGAGATGGACTCTATTACTTTGTTGATGACAAATCTGCGAATAAAAAAGCTCATGGTTATAGTAGTGTTAGTTCTCTCTATTAAGGAACAAGTTCTACTTTGGCATAATAGATTAGGTCACCCTAGTTTTGTCTATCTTAAGAAGTTGTTACCTGAGTTGTTTAAAACTTTGGATTGTTCTGAACTTATTTGTGAACATTGCATTTTATCAAAAA
>CAODLS014595770.1:0-18388 GCA_948243855.1 Flueggea neowawraea | reverse complement strand
AATGGCGGTCGTAGGGAAGTAAAGTAGGGGAGTAGGAGGATTTTGGTTGGGTTTAGTGTACACGTGCGTCCTGTCGTGGGATGTTTGCTGTCAGTCACTTGCGCGAGTTTCCTTCTCTTGCCTGCACCGCCGTGTGTCTTCTCTTCTTGTTGACATGGCATTTTCTAACTGGCCCAATTAAGGCAACTCTATCGAACGGTTGATGTCAATGTCTGACATCAATCGCGCGACTGATCAGCTTGATTGTTTAATCCGTTTCATACAGATAAAGTGAATCAAACAAAGATCTATTGACAAATTAGTGGACCTCACCTATTTTTTTATATTTTTAAAATTCTTTGTCTTTTTTCTGTTTTATTTCTTCTCTTTATTTTTTTTTTGTTTTTAATTAATTTTAAAATACTATAAATATATATATTTTTAATTTTTTAATAATTTAATTTTTTAATACTCTTAGAATGTCAATTTAACTCAAACAATAATCCACATAAAATATTTATGTAAAAATTTAGTTATATTTTTATTTATTATTTATATGTTATTTAAAACATATAAAAGAATAAGTAAAATAATTCATTATTTTAGCTCAAATAGATATATTTTAAAAATTATTTAAGTTAAATTATATTTTAAATATTATTTTTAATTAAAATATTAATTTATAAAATATTTATTTTAAATAAATATATTTATTATTATTTATATATTATAAATAAATTGAATGATGAGAAAAGTGATTGTAAATTTTGTATTTAAATATAATAAAAATTAATTATTAAAAAAATATTATATAATAAATAAAAAATTAATAAATTATTAATATAATATATTTATTAATAAGTTAAGATATAGAGATATTTTTAAAGACAGGAGTTGCCGTTCCTGTTTCGTCGGGATACTTGAAAAGAAATTAATTCTATGAAAAAAGACCTAATCGTGGTCTTGCCTTGGCAGTAGGCAGACCTTAGGTTCCAAGTGGACAGCTCAAACTCATGCCGTAGGGGATTTGCTTTTTGACTGATGCCGTAGGAGAATCGGGTAACATAGACTGCCTTTAATAGGACTCCACCAAATCTACGGCTCTTGAACTTGCACGAAAATGTTGCGTAGCTCTCTGTACATTGCCAAAAGCTTATAAAGGCCCTAAATTTGCAAATACGCATCCATAACCCCCCAACGGCTGACATAGCATTCACGCTGCATTTAAATCAATTCAAGTGTGTGAGAGCTTTCGGAGCGGCTGACGTGGCAATAACCTGAAATAAACCAAACCAACATGCTTAAACACAGTGGCGGAACTAGAATTTTATGATAAGGGTGAACAACTTCTAAATTATTTTTTTTTCTGCAACGAATATATTAATATTATAGAAACAAAAACAATAATTTAAAGAGAATAATATATGTCTACACATGGCTCCGAGGCAGAGTAGACTTACAATAATTTAAAGAGAATAATATATGTTTATACATGACCCTAAGGTAGGGTAGACTTATAATAATTTAAAGAGAATAATATATTTCTATACATGGCTCCAAGGTAGGGTAGGTTTTCATTAAAAAAATATAAGTTAATTTAATTAAAAAAACACAAATTTTAATTAAATTAATAAATATATCACGAATTTTTAATTTTATTTGAAAAAAATACAAATTATGTATCTTGTAATAATTGCGTCATCCATTAAATTTTTATTAATTTTTCTGTCTAATAGCTGACAGTAGTACAAATGGTGTCTAATGTGGTCATTGTTACTGATAGACATGTAAAATTTGAACCAAAATCGGCAAATCGAATCAGAATCAGACCGGTCAAAATTGGAACCGAACCGGAACCAAAATCGGCCGACCAACCGAAGGGTTGGCGTTTAGGTTCCGGTTCCATTCCTCTAGAAACTGTCGAACCGGCGGTTCAAACCGCCATTTTCCCCCTTTTTTTCAACTCTATAAATACTTCTACCCTATTCCTACCAATTTCACACTATTTCTTCTCTCTCAAAAATTTATTCTGCTCTAAATTGCTCTTATTAATTATTTATATATTTTATTATTGCAATTACGTTTTTTATATTTCTCAAAGTTATTTTTTGCAATTATATTTTTCAAATTTCTTCAACTTTTTTACTATAGTTTAATTTAGTTATTTTGTTATTTCATTACATTTAATAAAATTTAATGAGTTTTTGTAATTTTCTTTAAAATTATGTGATGTAATTACTAGTAGAATAATTAATTTGTTTGAAAATTATTAAAACAAATTATGGAATACAATGTATTATTGGTACTATAATTAATTATTGAATATAACAAAATTTACAAACTAGAAAAAAATCGACGAGATAAAATAGCGGATTAAAAACAAATTTTTTTTAAAAGAAAAGAGGGAACTGAACTTGAACTTGAACCGACGGTTTAACCGATCAAAATCGAAACCTAAATCGTTTAAAAACATAACCAGAACCGAACTGAACTTGAACCGGACCAAACAGTGGGAACCACGGTTTGGTTCCGATTCCTCCATTCAAGAAACCGGAACCGCCGGTTCCCAAACCGGCAACAAGCCTAAGTGGCTCTTATGTTTGTGTTAGATGATTCATGGCATGCCACGTCAAACCTAGTTCATTAGAAGCCTCAGACGCACTGTGTTGCCTCACTTAGTGTCTTTTGATCTGTTTTTTACCGATTTGACAGCCTTCCGGATGGAATTTCGTAAAGAAACTTGGCTAGAATAAGTTTTTGGGGTCGCTGATCTCAATGGTGGTGTCAGAATTTCAAAATTCGGCTCTATACATACTCGAAGGAAAATTCGCGTTAGAGACATAAAGTTGAATGCACAAAAATTACAGTAGGCACCCAGAACAGAAACCAACAACATTTTTGAAACAAATTGCAAAAAAATTGAATCTGCTCTGATACCAATGAAAGAATCCATCATCAGTCTACTTATTGGTCAGAACAAAGAGCGGGATCGACTTACCAACCTCCATAACAGTAGAAAATAGAAGGGACAACAGTGATAGAGGATCGATTCATTGTTGGTTTTGCGAGCAAACCACAATCGGATTGTTATTGGTGAGAGAGCTCGGCTATTGTACAGTCTAGATGCCTCACTTTATCACTGCAGGACACTGATGGGGTAGAAGAAGATGAGTTCTTCTTCTTGTTCAAGAAGGGGAATCGACCGCTCTCTTTGTGTGTAAAGGGTTTCCTATTCTGTTATGTGGATGGAAAAGAACGTATGTTACGCCTCTTCTCTGAATGGATTAATCTTGGGCCCTCGTACACAAATTAGGAGCTCATTTCATTCAGCTTTATCAATAGGGCTTGCCAATTGACTCAATCCACAGTTTCGGTGCAAACCTTGACTAATCAGGTTCAGTTCATCCGTCATGGACGAACCGTTTTTCCAACAATTCTTATATAAGCAACAACTAATGCAAAATAGCATAGGTTACAGAATTTATTGCAGTCCTTGACTAGACTTCCTCATATCCTACAATCTTAATTATGATAATAAAAAATAATAAAAAATAATAATTAATCATTAAAATTAGTTGATGAAAATCAATAGTTAAAGACTACTACTCTTCCAACAAAAATTAAACAAATTAATGTTTCTTGAAAAAAATTATTATTTAATAAAGATATCAATTATCAGAACATGAATACTCTTATGACATTAATTAATATATTAAGAATTTAATAATTAAAGTACACAATTTCCATAAACCAAACATACAAAAAGAAATGATAAAATTTTTAAAATTCAACAAAAACTAATTGACAAACTTTTCGTATGCCTTATTTATTATATCCAAGAAAAATGACTTGATATTTTGATATTAATTGAATAATCAATAGACATCTACCATTAGATCCGGTTGTCCTTTTGCATGCTACAAGCGGCTACTTATATTATATGAACTTTCAACTCTCCACTGGATTAATTTATACCCAAATATTAGTTTTTATCTCCACAACATAATAATTGATTATGTATCTTTCTATAAAAATTATATTGGATTTTAGTCTTCTCCAAAATAAAATAACAGCAAACTTATGTTTTCACTTTAATTGAAACTGTTATTTTTGTCTTATATACGTTGAAAATTATGCTTTAATTTAATTTTCTACATAGCAAAATAGTTTATAATTAGAACCGAGAGTCTTGATTTCACTGTGACGATAACATGGTGTGTGTATATATGTTGGTTGATTAAATATTTTGAGTTATTGATTCATTTTTTAGGGGTGAATATCTCATGGTAATTTATTTCCTACATTAAATATATAAACTTAGATAGAACTATTTTGCTGTTGATTAATTTTATTATTCCATGCGCAGATACAAAGTCTCAAAATATATGTGGTGTGAACATAATTGTCCTTAAAATTTGATTTATTTCCATTACATAAAACATTAGTATTCATAATGATTTCGTTTCTCATTAACAGTAGAAATGTAATTTGAGAAGTTTTTTAAAATTTATGCTCGTAACATGAAGTATGCATAAATTTATTATCAATTAAATATTTATATTCTTTATTATTTAAATAAAAAATGATGCAATATATTTTCATTTCTCATTAAATAAACTGGAAAAAATATTTTTATTTTAATTGATAAAATAATTTAGTTGTTTAAAAATTTTCACCGTATCAAGCGGGAGTTATTGCCAATTTCTTATATAATCGATTCTGATTTCGCGTGAACTAAACTAACTACTGAACCAGACCATCCCCTTAGTATTATTGTCCTTATGCGCCGCGACTGTCGAGGACATTCTACCGTATGATCCACGAACGTTTCCCAAATACAGCGGCGACTTCTCAGCTTCTTCACATTCCTTCTTCTTCTTCTTCTTCTTCTTCAAGGGTAGTATCCACCCAATATCCTCTCTCTTCCTAATTAACCTAAACACAAAACCCATTAATTAGACTGCAATTGAAAAGCCAAGTCCAATCCAAGATCACAACTTAGGAATGGGTGTACAATTTATTGTCATTGGAGTAAACTTCAGCGTTAAAAATATGTAAGTTCAATTGCTTATAAGGAAAAAGATCACAGCTTTTTATCACCTGTATCTGTAATTGGACTTAAAGGACAACTTTGGGAGTGGAGGGACGGCGAAGTCGGAGGAGAGGAGGCGGGACCAGAGCGATTCCTCACAGGAGATACGGTGGAGGCGCTTGCAGGTGATTGAGACGGCGCAGAGATCCCAGTAGGGTAATTTGCTTAGAATTTGAATCCATAACTCGTCTGGAAGTCTTATTTGGGTTGGCATTTTCTTGTGTGTTTTTGAGATATAGGACCCGATAGTTATATAACAGCTTTAGAAAAGTCTCGTCTAAATTCAAACCTGGTTCAGGAACGTCAAAAATAAAACCAAGTTTTGGAAGGTTTAAACTATACAATGGAATACTAATCAGAACTGAAGTTGGAGTTGAAATAACTATTTTTTTCATCTTATTTAGTTGTGTAATTGGAATCAAATTGCAATGACTAGCAGGATTCGACGAGGTATCTAATAAAAAAGCCCTACACAAATACTTGAGAGTCTCAGACCCATGATGAGATAGGCCTAAAATGATTGAGCCAAATACGTATACACAGAACCGGAAAATGCATATTACCCTCCATTTTTTTATTCAAATTTTAAACAAAATTTCCAATACTTCTGGTGTGCGACATCAATATTCAAAATTACAACTGCACAGCCACAACTCGAAACAGAGCAAAAATTGCCAGATTTTCACCAAATAATTATATTTGATATTCTTCTAAAACAGATCATAAATCGCGAAGAAATAAGAACCAAACAAAAACAGACTGACATTACTTAAAATCAAACCAAATCTTTTTTGTGCTTACAAACAAAAATTTTATGATATTTTCTGGAGATTTCATGTTACCCTCCTGTGCATAGCTCATATATAGATTTCAAACATCATGACAACTTGAGAATAAAAATCAACATCTACTTATACAGAGCTTATACACAAATCTGAAACAAAAAAATGAAACTCAAAGAAGAAGTATAAGCTCAAGAAGAAGACACAAAACCAACGAAAACAAACAATCAGAAGGTGGGAAATCTATTAAATTATCATCTACATTGTCTGCGAAACTTTCTGAATTGCTTGAATAAAAAATTTTGATTTTGTTACTTCTATACTTTTGAACTCGTTTATGAACAAATTTGAATCTACTGTGTGTTTTTTTTTTGAACTGGAACACAACTTTCGTTAACACAAGAGGTACAAGATGATTCAAGGTTGAGGAGATAGCAAGATCAAATGGACCTCCCCAAACCTTATAATTTGACATATCAATGGCTTTTCTAGACAAAAAATGAGCAAAACAATTTCTAGATCTAGGGATAAACTTTAACACATGATTAAGATCCTTAAGCAGGTTAAAGGAATCCTCAACAAGCAAGTAAAAATAGGAGCTCCCTCCACCACCACTGGAAATAGTTTGGACAGAAAGCAGAGAATCGGTCTCAATCAACATCCGTCCCACTCGCAAATCTCTTAACTAGCTCAACACCTCCCTTATGCACCATATTTTCGCGATTTTCAGATCCAAGCAACAACACATTGATCTGGTAAATACTGCCACAACGTTAGCATCCCCGTCTTGAACAACATACCCAAACCCAGTTTTTCCCCTCTTCAAAACATGCAGCATTAATAGACGCCTTTAGAACCCACGAAGGATCCCCACCATCTCCAGCATCCAAAGAACCAACAGCATGACAAAATGGTCTCCCCAGACAGCCTGTTGATAGGAACAAAAGAACCAGCATCAGCAGTTTGAGCTTTCCTCCAGATCAACTCTTGCCAGACGAACAACCTCCACAGGCAGCGAATGCTTCTCTCTCCATACAACCCCATTTCGATTCCTCCAAAGCGACCAATACACCATGTTCACCATGCAAATTTCTTCCATAGATATTCTCTTCATCAAATTATGAAACCAGGTCAGTAAACAGGCGGCTCCAAATTCAAGTCCATACAGCCCAATTATGTTCCATGTGTCAATAGCCAACTTACAAGATAAGAAACAATGGATAGATGTCTCAACACCAGCATTGCAAACCTCACATGTGGTAGACACCATCACACCTTTTTCACTAATTCGCGATTAAACAGGGAGGACATCCCAAAATGCACGCCGTAAGAAGTGCTTCACTTTCGCCGGAATCTTCATCTTCCAAAGACGTTTCCAAACAAAGCAATCCTCATCACTTAAATTTCCAACAGGATCAAGCCCAAGTTTATATGCCGATTTAACTGAATAAATTCCTCTATCCTCAAATCTCTAGTAAACAGTTTCAACAGTGTTTCGGCAACTCAGTGGAATGCTCCATCCCATCAGCTTCCTCCTTCTATTACTGACCCCATGGCTATTATCATATGCATCACAAACAGCCATTCAACCCTATCATAGGCCTTGCTCATATCTATTTTTAGAGCAGCAACTCCCTTTAGTCCCTTTATCTTCCTTTTGAGGTAATGCTGGACTTCAAACACAATCAAGATATTATCAGTAATCAACCTGCCGGGCACGAACACACTTCGTGACTCCGAGACCAACGAGCCAATAACACCCTTAAGCCTCAGAACCAGCATCTTGGATACGATTCTATAGAAGACTTGACAAAGAGAGATCGGTCTAAATTCATTAATACGCTGTACCTTCTCTACTTTAGAAATAAGAAATAGCAAAGTGTCTCCTAATCCCTCAGGGATTTCACCCTGCTGGATAATCTCAAGGCAGGCAGCCGCAACATCGTCACCAAT
The DNA here is from genome assembly GCA_948243855.1 of Flueggea neowawraea. Lineage (NCBI taxonomy): Eukaryota > Viridiplantae > Streptophyta > Magnoliopsida > Malpighiales > Phyllanthaceae > Flueggea > Flueggea neowawraea. The sequence continues at coordinate 10,582 of CAODLS014595770.1, read as the reverse complement.
AATATGCCAAAACCTTTGGAAGAAACATGGATTAAGCCCGCCCTTACCAAGAGCCTTGTCCGGATTCATAGAAAATATTGCTTCCTTTACATCGAGTTTGCTAAATGGTGAGTCCAGAAAATTAAACTGCTCAGCAGACAGCTTTTTGTCCACACACCTAATAACCTCGTCAACTAAATGACTCAAAAAAGTCATGTTAATTATTCCTTTTTTTTTTAATTTTACACAAATTGAGCCTACAATTTTGTATTATATTCCATTTTTCATACAATTTATATTTATTTTCTTTTTTATAATTTGTTTAAAACAGTTTTTATACCTTGGTTATATATATATATATATATATATAGGGATGTACTTATATTAGACGGAAATTTTTTCAACTTATAACAAATCATCATCATCTATTTTTTTAGATCTAATAACCCATAAATAATTATGGGTCATTATATCTAAAAGAATAAATTGTATGAATTTAGTGTAATTTGAAAAAATTTACATCTAATGTAAGTTAATCTTTCCCATACATATATATATAGATATTTTCGGTTGATCCTACACGAGTAGATCTTGCTTCGATTTATCAAGGAAATTTGGCTAGTTGTTATATGGTTTCAAACAGAGCTATTGTTAAATCCTGTTTGAATTTTTTTTAGTTCATAATCAATATTTGTTTGTTTCATTGTATTTATGTTATTAAAGAATTGCTTCCAACTGTGATTAATAAGCATGGAGAATATTCAAATATTGGCTCATTATATTTCAAAATACAAGACTAAAGGAGTCATACTTACTTATGATTGTGACTATCAAGCACTAACTGAAAACTTGTCAACTTTACTGAATGTTGACAAAACAACAATAACATTAGAGATAAAGTACTAGTTGAAACATGAACACCAATCACTTAAGATTGAAGATGATTAAAACTTGTTATTCTAGATCTTATAGAAATTAAAAGACACCGACGTGGCAAATCTGTCATTGTTTATTACTACTTAGAAAATTAGCTTCAAATTATAGAAGACACATCATCTATCGGGTGACATATCTACTAAAGACAGCAAGTAAATCCTCAACAACGACAACAGAACAACAAATAGATAAAAGTAAAAATACAGAAACCATCACAAATATAATTTCATATGGAGACCATTTGAGTACAATCATGGTCAGCTCAAACAATAAAGAAAAAGAAGAACAAATAAAAAGCAAACAAGATTAAATGACTTTAAAGTCTTTCTAGTCAACACAAAACCAACAAAGATCAAGGCTGGACAAGTGTTACAAGATAAAAGTACTCTCACAACAGCATTGACCTACTATGTATTGAAAAACCACTTCTAGTTCAAGACTCCCAAATCATGCCCAAAAGAATAATTTCTGGTTTGTTATAACAAGAATTGTCAATGGACTTTAAGAGTTTCAAGGAAAAAATTGACAAGTAAGTGCATAACAAGAAGATTGAACAATGTTCATATATGTTCTTTAGATGTTAAACTAAATGGACAAAGACAATCAACTACAGCAATTGTTGAAAAATACATAAAGGATAAGTTGATGGATATAACAACATATTACAGACCAAAAAATATTGCAATAGACATGAAGAAACAATATCTAATAAACATAAACAACTAGAAAGTATGAAGATCAAGGGAAAAGCCTTGGAAAAGCCGAGAGAAAAATTATGCGACTCATATAGAAAGCTGTCAAATTTATTGTTTATGTTGCTAACTACAAATCCAGGATCAACCCAGTAAGAGAGGCCTCTATGAAACCCACAAACAATTATGTTTAGATTCGATAAACTTTGAAAAGTGACCAGATGTAATAAACCCCTTCCACTTTACACATGCAAAATGTTGATTAAAACTTCTACTGTCTTGTGTATCATAGTGACAATGGAAGAGCAATTTAGATCTTTTTGCATTTTTTTCTTTTGTAGAAACGAAAGACAAGAAATGAAGAGAGAACTAAAAATCTTAGACCTTTGTCCGATATAGGATGAAATAGAAATGCGAGTGAATAGACAAATGCTCAATATAAAATTTGCTCCAACAGATTCTTCCTCAAGCGCAGCTCCTGCCTACATTGCTCGCTTACGCCCGAAATGCCCAGAGTGGAGGAGACCCAAAAAGGCGTGACGCTCCACAACAACAACAACCTTCTCACGTTCCTGAGCAACCAAACCCTCCACCTCATTAAGAGCACTTTGACGTTCCTGTTCCTAAAGCCCTGGCCAAGGTGAGAAGGGAGAAATAGCCAGAGGTCGTGGAAAGTACCTGCAAAGTAGAGTTTTCCTTCAAGAAAGGTTGAAGCGGAGCACCAGTCCATGATGAATGTTGAAGAAGTGGCAAACATGAGGAAGATGATCGAGGAAGAGCTCGAGCAGAAGAAGTTGGTTGCCTTAAAGGAGGAGCAGAAAGCCAAAGCTCCATTCACAAAGAATGTCATGGGAAAGCCGCTTCTTCCAAAGTTTAGGATGCCTAAACTACCAACATTCTTAGGAAAGAAGGATTTGCACGAGCATATCCAGAACTATAAGGCCATCACGATGCTTCACAGATGGGAAGACACCATTATGTGTCACGCGTTCCCAATAATGCTGAATGACCATGTTTGTTCATGGTTCAACAGACTGAATGAGGCTTCACTTTCCTGCTTTGACCATAAGAGGAAGGAGAGAAAGGCTCACGAGGGGCCGAGTAGAAAGAATGAGAAGGACAACCCACTGAACGAGTCCATATCGACTATTGTGACAGCGATATGAGGCTCAGGGCTCATCACTTTTTTCTATAGACCAGTTAGACTTTGGGAAGGAATATGGATGCATACTGCAAATACCACAAAGCGAGTGGACACTCCACGGACAAGTGTCGAGAATTGAAGAATAAAATTGAAAGCATTGTTCGAGGTGGACACTTGAACTAATTTGTTAATGATGAAACATTGGGACGAGCCAAATGGAAAAACAAGGCAACAAAGGAGGAGTGACACCTGAAGAAGTGTTCATCATAGGACCAACTAGGCACACTGCCACTTGAAATGTTGGGTTCCAATTGTTGAGTGTACTTCTGATGGTGATAAGAAGTTGAATCCTTTAATTTTTGTTAACTTTCTCTTATGTAACTTGTGAATAAATGACATGCTTACTTTATTGCATAAATAACTTCTTTTGTGTAAAGAACAAGTTGATACAAGTCGAGTGCTTAGTGACGTAAAACAAAGAAAGCCTGCAAGAAATCGGACACATGTAATCAATAGTACTAGAGCATGGGGTGAGTTTGAGCATTGGCTCTTCACTGTCAATGCACAAGAACCATTTTAAAACCGTTGCAACGTAGAGTGAGTAGAAAGGCTTATGAGAAATTGGGCTCTTACCATTTATGTGTGCGGTAAAGAATAAGAGGCTGTTAAAGCTACATTAGTAGAAATGCTTGTTAAAATTCAAGTTCTCACAAAGAGCATGCGGTGAACAACCAAAACGTGAGTAGAAAAGCTTGCGAGAAATCGGGCTCTCACGTGACAAATACGCGAAGTGAGTACAAAAGCTTGCAAAAAACTGAGCTCTCACTATGAAAACAAGCGATGAAAAGTTAGACTGTGATGTAGCAATGGAGTACGAAGCTTATGGGAAACCACACACTCATTTTAGAACACACGCAGTGGAAATTGAACATTGCGCAAGTGTGGCAAGTGAAACCCCAAGTGGTATTATCATGAACGCACAGCTTAAACGCTAAGACATGTGGCAAGTGAAACCCCAAGTGGTATTGTCATGAACGCACAGCTTAAATGCAAAGACGTGTGGCAAGTGAAACCCCAAATGGTATTGTCATGAACCCACAACTTATTCGTTAAGACGTGTGGCAAATGAAACCCTAAGTGGTATTTTGAACCTCTCGAGGAGGTGAACTCCATAAGGGATGGTGATCTTCACAAAGTGGAGTTGAAATACATCAGCATGGTGAGGATTATGATCTTTACGAAGTAGAGTTGAAATACATCAGCATGGTGAGGATGATGATCTTCAAAAAGTGGAGTTGAAATGATTAACTTCCTGAGGAACTCCACTCGACGAGTTGGTGGACTCCGTGAAGAAATGTTGAACCTTCTGATGAGGTTAACTCCACAAAGAGATGGCAAACTCTGTGAAATCGGGATCGAGATGTTGAACTCTATGACGAGATTAATTCCACGAGGAGATGGAAAACTCTGCGGAAGCGGGGTCGATATGCTGAACTCTACAGGGAGATGAATTCCACAGGGAGATGACGAACTCTGCGAGGTGGGGTCGAGATGCTGAACCTCATAAGAAGATGAACTCTATAGGAAAATGGCGAACTTTATGATGCGGGGTCGAGATGATGAACTTCATAAGGTGGAGTCGAGATGATGACAAACGTCATGGGGTGGAGTGAAGATTATGAACTATGCAAAGTGATGAACTTCGAGAGGTGGAGTCGAGATGATGACGAACTTCACGAGATGGAGTGGATGATGAACTTCACGGGTTGGAGTAGAGATGATGAACTCCGCATAATTGTAAGCTCGGCAAGGAAGTGAACTCCGCGAGTAGTGGAAATGATGAACTTCGCTGGGAGGAGCTGAACTCTGCTAAGAAGAAGTAGATGAACTACATTGAGAAGGAGATGAAGTCTGTTGAGAAGAAAGAGACAAACTCCGCTGAGGAGGAGATGAACTCTGTTGAGAAGGAGATGAACTTCATTGAGCAGGAGGTGAATTCTGCGAGGTTGTGAACTCTGCGAGTTGATGAACAAGTTGGTGAAGCTCCACAAGTTGGTGCGAATTATGCGAGTTGATGACCACCGTAATGCGAGTTGGTGAACTCTGCGAGGTTGTGAACTCCGCGAGGTGGTGGAAACGGTGAACTCCGAGAGGTGGGTGATGACATGTTGTTAAGGACGAAAAGAGTCAAAGAGATTCAAGAAACATCCTGCAATAAAAAAAAAAAAGATAATCAACAAAATAAAGCATGCAAGACCAATCATGTAAGCAAACGACATGTAGTGTGCAAAGATATGCAGGTCTTCGGTCTGGTCGGCAAACGGTAGGTTGTCGTTTTGAGGCAAAAAACGGTAGGTAGTCGGTTTGAAGCAGCGAGCGGCACAACATTGGGGCAAGGCAAATCAGTTTGTCGTTGGTCTGTTTCTACATGAGGGCATTCATGACGTGACGATGTCGTTCCATCATGACCTCGATACGGCGTCGCTTCAGTTCATCAACATATAAAAAAAAAGGAATGGGTCTCGACTTCCTCTTTCAGCAGAATCATCACTACCCGCATTGAATCTGCCACCGTTTGCTGCCACACCACCAGTCGCCATCACCGTAATAGATCACACTGCCACAAAGCAAAGTCTAGACGATTTCTGTCGCTAAGGGAATTGAGGCAAAGACATGCAATAAATTATTAGGGTTCAAAAGAGTCAATGAGGAAGGAAAAATCAATTTTGGGAATTCGGAGTGAATGTGACTAAATCAGGAGCCAAAATCACACCTGAAATATTCAAATTTGAGAGGTGATTTGATAGGGGACAGAAAAGGAAATAAACTTTGGAGCCAAAACAAGGAAGAAACAAGAGAGGGAAATAGCTAGACGGGCCCACTTGGGTAAGAAGCCCAACCAGCAAAAAACACATGAAATGGGCTTAGTTAGGTGGAGATCCCAACAGAAAACCATGCCAAAAAATATCCCAGCAAGGACTTTGGCAATTAAGAAATTGGAAAAGTGCTCTCCAGCCATCGCTGTAAATTCAGCTAGGACCCCACTCAAAATATTCGCAATAGGCGCACTTCACAGAATTTTGGACTCTTATTTTTGGGATATAACCTGGTAACGGAACATGTATTTAAGATAGTAACAGAAACATTACAGTTATCATTAGTGAGAAACGTTACAAGATGTTAATGTTCTCTTATTAATTTGCCACTATAAATAGATGTTCATGACCACTTGCCAAGGTATGCTCTATTCTATACTCACACTAATACTCTGTCTAAATCCTTACTAACTTGAGCATCAGAGACTCCCCAGGGAGCATCCAGACCTCATCGTTTTTTCAGGGGCCTCGACTGGTGGGTAATCGTAGTGTCATGCTCCCACATCGCCTAGGAGTCAAGGCCAATAGTCGCTTATAAGCACTTTCCTCCCTCAAACCACTGAGGCAACTTTTCCTGGACAAAACCATAAGGGTCCATGAGCCCAAAGTGGACAATACCTCAGTGGATAGGCCTAGCACACGGACATGGTCCACAACACATTCTTTATCTTGGAAGACTTCTTTAAGTTATCCAACATACAATAATATCTTTCAAACCAATTTGATCTATCCGATACACATGAATTTGGGGAAGGGTACGCTTTGATCAAGCTCGCTCTTAATTTCTTTATAAAGCTCAAATTAAAGACCATGTTTGGGACCTAACCGATTCAAAAGGAGCTGTACATCTACTTGGATTGCTAACAGCATGTTATGCATCACCAAAGTGGTGTTCTCAAACAAAGATGAAGAAATTCAGGACCGTAAATGCGCTAAGCATGTAGACACTCTACAAAGCTGGAGTCAAGTTCAAAGCTGGATCAATCGTGAACTTTTTTGACATAAACTTCCGGAAGGGAGTGCTGAACATTCCAGTTCTAAAGATAGAAGATATGATCGAACTGTTGTTTTGGAACCTGCACGCCTACGAGCAGTGTGACTGCTCTCGGCAGAACTTCGGTGATTACTTTAGCGTCATGGTGCAACTTATCAAGTCTCCAAAGGACACAATGTTGCTTATTGAGAATGAAATCATTGAGAATTGGGCAAGCAATTATGATCAAATAACTAAGTTGTTTCATGATCTAGAGCTAGGAAATCTCATCGATGTTGATAATTTTTGCTAATGTGATCTCATCGAAGAGATGAATGCATATTATGCAACGCCTTGGAATACTTGGAAGGCGATTCTAAAGCAATATTATTTCAAGACTCCATGGGCTACATTCTCAGTTATAGCTGCGGTCGTTCTTCTTATACTCATTGTCCTTCAACCCATATGATCCATCATACAAGTGAAATAAGGGTAATTAGTAAATACCTAGTGGTATTTGTTTTATGGTAGATTACAGAAGCAGATTGTAAAAGTAGATCTTAAAAACAAATTACATAATGAAAATGTCAAAAAATTGACACGTCTTTTTAGAAACTGAATATGCATGAATAATGAATATGATATAAGTACATTTAGGAATGACAATGGGTAAGGTATACCAATACCTTTATTTGTACTCGTAATTTATACCTTATACTCATATCCTACCTGTATCTGTGTAAGTGACAAAAATTATCACACATACCCTACTCATAGGGTACTTGTTTACTCATAGGATATTTATTTACCCATTGTATAAATTTAGTTAATTAACTTAAAAATTAATATATCACTAATTTAAAACAATATATTAAAAAATACACAAGATAATAAGAAATAATATATTCACACAACATAATATAAAAGCTATAATTTGAAACTGAATGTTTTTAATAAAGTAGTAATATGATAAGTTTTCACTTGATAAAGAATTTATACAAAAATTGTAGTCTAAAATTACTATACAATGATGAAGATGAGTACCATTTCCAACATTCTCATTGCAACCTCTAAATTACAACTCTTAGTTCTAGTTTCTTGATGTGGTGAAAATGTTAGATCAAAATATGTATTAGATGTTATATTTGTGACAGTAATATACCAAAATATGTCAAACTAAAATATACCAAAATGTTAGGCAAAAAAATATTATTCTTGAACTCTCATGCTTGATTTATATGTAGGATCATAACAGAAACTAAATATCATGAATATTAATTTATAAATTCTACGACTAATTTTTTGTGAAAAATTCTTAAAAATTTATTCTCGTCTATTATTTTTGTACTAAAAAACACTTAAAAACTAAAGGATGGTGGTATGAATGACTAATGAGGTATTTGTTAATCGTATCATATCATGTATATAACTAATAAGGTATTTTTGTAATCAAATTTTAATTTCTTTATGTCAATATTATATGAATGAGTTTTACATACAAAAATGTTGCCCGAAATATTTTAGTTATAATAAGTTCTTTGAATATAAGACTATAATAATAACTTCTCAATAATAGCATCTCATTCTAATTATATAAAAATTACAATATCTAGCAAAATATATTTATATTTTCATTCTAGGTATAAATTAATTTATTTAAATATTTAAATTCATTTACCTTCAAAAGACTTACTCTATATATATATATATATATAACGGGTAAGAGTACATGTAGGATATTCCTATATCCATACCTTACTCTTACATTCACAGTAAAATGTGGATATTCCTCATACATATATCCAATCAAAATGGATAATACCTACGTTGACTTATACGAATGTGGTATAAATTGTCATCCCTTTAGCAAACAAGCACTGTTATATTTCTTCTATTTAGTCTGCCCAGCACATTGTTGATCCTTGATTTGTTTCTTAATACCTAGTAGACAATATGTATAACGCTTTTCACATACAGAATTCCCTAGCTAATTTGTAAACAAAAGTTTTTAATCTAATAATCTTCTATATTATATGAGACCAATTTTTCATTCTACAAAAATAATTTTTGTGAATAACTTTTTAATCCCTTAAATACAAGCGATTTTTTTCTTTTTCATCTTATGCAAATTTTCATTTATTCTCTGTAAAGTCTAGTTATAAACGTAAATGACAATACGATTTAAAGATGAAAATCCATTACCTTTAATAAAAATAGATTAATAGACTAACAATATGTTTTGTTGTTAAACTTAATCACAGGATTCCTATATAAATGCAATTTTTTTCCATTGTTTTCTTTCGCTTAGAAGCCAGTAAAGTAGACAAAACTCCAATATTTCGCTTAAAACAGGGGTATTTATCAACTAATATTGCGAAGATAGTTAAGTCAATCATGGATATCGAAATTGCAGCACAAGAGTTGTTGTTGACTCCATCTCCTGTGAAGCACCTTCATTTTGTGAAAGTCAACTATAGTCATCTGCAATGTCGTCCACATCTTCTGCTTCAACTTGTTATCTACAAAAACCAATTTGAGATAGACTCCTAGGCCAATCATGTCTGTGGTTGGACAAGCAGTTCTTTGTGCTTTTCTTCAAGTTTTATTTGACAGATTGGCCTCTCCTGAACTGCTAAACTTTGCAAGGAACAAGCAAGTCTATTATGAATTCAAGAAATGGGAGAGAACTTTGCTAAAGATATATGCAGTTCTGGATGACGCAGAAGAGAAACAGTTAACAAACAAGTTCGTGAAGATTTGGTTGACAGAGCTTAGAGACCTGGTTTATGATGTGGAGGACATACTGGACGATTTCGCCACAGAAGTTTCTCAGCAACAGATTGCCATGTCACAAACCGAAAATGGTAAGCTGACAAAACTTGTTCATGTCTGCAGTGATTTGTTTCCTGGAAAATGTTTGTTTAACATTAGAATGGAGTCCAAGCTGAAAGTTGTTACTGCTAGATTGCAAGAAATTTCCAGTAAAAAAATTGACTTGGATCTGAGGGAGAATTCAGGTGAGTCAGAAGAAGAATGCTGACGACATCTTTGGTGAATGAAGAAAAAGTTCTTGGCAGGGGAATTGATAAAGATGCTGTCTTTGAACTGCTAGGGAGGAATTATGGTTCTGATGATAGATGCTGCGTGGTTGCCATAATCGGTATGGGCGGTCTTGGTAAGACTACTCTTGCGCAACTGGTTTACAATGATGATAGGTTGGCTGATTGTTTTTAGCTTAAAGGGTGGATTTGCGTTTCTGACGACTTTAATGTTTTAAGGGTAACTAAGACGATTCTCGAGTCAGTAACACATTGTAATGCTAGTGGACCACAGCAAGGAACTAAAATTAAGAGTTGACAATTTATACCTTATTCGATGGGTATCGGCCTTATCCGTACTCAATTAATACGGATATTATTCGCTTTGATTGGGTATGAGTACAAGTATGGGTAATACACGTACTTTATTGTGCGGGTATAAGTAGAGTATGAATATAAGAATACCCTATTCGTACTAGTACTCTTACCCGTTGGGTAATATTCATACTCGTATTCGTTACTCATACCCACTATATATATGTAATACATATATTCATATATATAATACATACTTACACACACACACACACACATATATATATATACACACATGTGTATTACATATACTGGTTTTTACACAATACACCTACAATACTTTACAATATTTTTATATATTACATTTTCACTTTTCAATTTTTTCAAATTCACAAATGCATATTTTCAAATTTACCAACTTTTGTTTATATATTGTTGGAATGTTTTGATATTCTATTGGTGTTGTCCTATTTTTCAAAAATTAAGGTGTTATTTGTGCTATGTTTGTAACTTGTATATCTTTTACAGAGATACAGAACATACAAGTATTAGTTTTATAACTTGTTTATACTATGTTTATAACTTGTATATACTATATTTAGGTTATGTTTATGATTTGTTTATGTTAT
>CAODLS014592663.1:0-10058 GCA_948243855.1 Flueggea neowawraea | reverse complement strand
ATTCTTCTTCTTGGCCTTCTCTTAGTTGTTCCTCAATTCATGGCTTCTTCTTCAACATCTGCCAGCAGCATGGAATTGCATCATCAATCTTCCAGTACCACTGCAAGAACTACTTCTCCTACTACTTCTGCAGCTTTAGATCAACAATTTAAAGCTTCTGCACATGAAGTTCCTAGCGGTCCAAACCCTGAATCCAACAAGTAAGCAATAGATTCATTTTCTCTGGCCTTATATCGCAGCCCTTTGTTGGCCAAGAAACTTTATATAGATGTGACCAATATTATTATATCTGGAAGCATTATATAGTGAAGTTGTAGAATGTGTATAGCAAGCAATACTTGTCATCCTTTTTGTTTATCTTATGCATGCCTCTGTGTGTATTTTCCCTTTTATGTTCATGCAAGGATGAGACTGTGTAAAGACATTTCAGAAAGAAATAAATATTCATATTAATACATGTCTATTTTTTGTTATTTTTTTTGGTGTGATATTTTTCCTGTAATAAATTCATTTCGAGAAGTATGGAAGCTGATATAAATTGAATATCTTAATTAATCCATCAGTGTTTCAATGATGAATATATAATTGAGATGAGATGAAGTGAATTGGGTGATCTGGAAGTAGAGAAGTGTGAACAAGCTGTGTAAGAATGACTGGTAGTGGTGGATGTTTGATGAGATAAACTGTGAGAAACTTGGTTTGATGCTGATGACATTATTCAATATTAGAAATGGATTTGTGTATTTGTCTTTGTCAAGCACAAAACACAAGGAACCTGACACCAGAAATGTCATAGGATACGATTTCGGAATCTTAAAAGCAGAAAATGCCCATAATTGAACCTCTTGCCCTGTTAGAATAATCTTAGGATATTTAATCTCTTTTATTTATTTTTTTGGTGGTCTGGCTGTTAGGATAATTAATCTGCATCCACCAATTCTACCAGTGTTAATTTCATTATTGTTAATTCCACTAATGAGTTTGGCTCATGGATCCCTCAATTGATGCTCTGTCTCATATCTTCTAGTACTTGAATTAGACCATGTGTTAGTTGATCTGTTGTTAATTAAGTAATTAGCAACAAATAAATCTAATTTGAATGGCATACTTCTAGGATTTCTATCTGATAACTTTATTCCCTACAATGATAGTTGCGCTGATAACGTACTTCATGCCGAGTCCGACCCAAAAAATGTATTACTAAAAAAGTTCATAACTCATTAGTATTAAAGCAATTCCAATACTAAAAATTATATATTTGATTCGATGAAAATAATAAATTAACTTATAAAAAAAATATATTAGAAAACCAATCTCAGGCAGGAGTGACTTAAAGCGCTATAAGTAAAAGGAATCACTTGTAATCTATATTATTCCCAGGAGAACAACAGATAGATTAAAAGTTAGATTTATAGTACAAATTAATCAATGTATGATAAAAATCCTAAAAAACAATGAAAGAAAAGAGGAAAAGTAGCAATGTTTCAGAGAGTGATATTTCTTAGTCAATCAAGCAGCCAATATGAGGACAAGTCATGAATAACTGTGCATATTGTTTACTATGTGATGGGTTTTCATTTGAAATAGCAAGAACATTAGTAAAAGGCTATCATATAATTAGGGTTTCTAACAAATTAATTGATTGTGGTTAAACTTACCACCTGACATGGGAATTAATGTGAAGCCCTTTTAGCGATGCCAAGGTGAATTTAAAAGCTTGGTCGGTCAAACTTGGGAATTATGTTGTACAGACCAAGTAAATTGTGCATCAAACTTGGTTGGTCAGGCTTTAAAATTTTCACCTACACTCTCCTCTGTTTTGTTCAGGTCATCGTTTAAAAGCTTTGAACCATTTCATTTCTTCATAGGCCACCATTTGGGTTTCATCTTTCGGGTTCAAAGAAGGGATTATAGAAATTCACATTAATTAAACTATTGTTACAAGATCACGCATGAAAATCTAGAACAACATTTAGTGCCGAAGAATACAAATACACATTTTGATTTAGCTCGGCATAATATGTAAATTACTCTCCATTACTTGGGTACAAAGTGTAATTCTGTTGTCTCCCTCCAAATTACTCATTATCGTCTTCTAGTGGCCACCGCCTCCACCACCGGCTCCGAAACCTCCACCACCTCCGAAGCCAGTGCCAACTCCGCCACCACCACCGAAACCCCCGCCTCCTCCAAACCCACCACCTCCTCCTAGTCCACCACCAGCACCTCCTCCTCCACCTCCTCCAAGTCCTCCTCCACCTCCTGCACCACCACCAAATCCTCCTCCCGAACCTCCACCTAGTCCTCCTCCTGCACCTCCTCCGAAACCACCGCCAGCTCCTCCTCCTAGTCCTCCACCACCACCTAGACCTCCACCTCCACCATGCCCACCACCAATCCCACCTCCTAAACCTCCTCCATGGCCACCTCCTCCACCTAGGCCACCTCCATGACCAATGCCACCTCCTAGACCTCCTCCTTTACCAATTCCACCACCAAGACCACCTTTATGTCCAAAGCCACCACCTAACCCTCCCCCCTTTCCAATGCCACCACCTAGTCCACCTCCATGGCCAATGCCACCACCTAGGCCTCCCCCTTTTCCAATGCCACCACCTAAGCCTCCACCTTTTCCAATGCCTCCACCTAGTCCTCCACCACCACCTAGGCCTCCACCGCCACCAAGACCACCTCCAGCTCCGCCACCTAAACCACCGCCTCCACCAAGAGCACCGCCAGCTCCACCACCTAAACCACCGCCTCCACCAAGCCCTCCACCTCCACCACCTCCTAAACCACCCCCAGCACCACCGCCAAAGCCTCCACCAGCACCACCGCCAAAGCCTCCACCAGCACCACCGCCAAAGCCGCCACCGCCTCCAATGCCACCACCAAGTCCACCATGTTTGAAACCGGGTCGCTTGAACAAAGGTAATGGACGGTGAAAGAACAAGCGCTTATCATCCTTCTCGCCATTACCAGCATGGCCATGATCAGCCACAACTAAGAACCCATTAACCGCAAAATGCCACAGAAAAGCAACAACAACACAATGAGACGTGCCCATGTCTACGGTATAGTAGTAGTAGTGGTGCAATTGTAAGTGGATGTATATAATGACAGAGCAAGACCAAGAGAGAGAAGATTAATTAATGAGTGTGTGTAGTGTAAATGCAGTAGAAGTGTAACTCAACTGTCACGTTTTGCATGAGTAAATGAGTCTCATCTGTCATTGGACAACGTATTTATTTCTGCTCAGCTGTCCTCTCCCCCCATTTTGTGAAAAAGTCCCTGACCAAAAATTTAACAGATCAACTCTAATTAGGGTTTGGCTTTGACTTTGAAGGGTTCATCAAAAAAAGGGATCTCAATTTGAAGCCAATTGAGTTGGCGTCTTCAAGTTGAAAAGACTGGCTGGAGTCTTTGAATTTAAGGTCATTTAATGGTGTTCTTATAGGGTCGTTAAATGGATCAACCACTGTTTGTTTCCAAGCCACAGCCCACATTTTTCTATTATCTTTCTCTCTCACGCTTATACTCTCTCTCGGACACTGCTTTTAGTGGGCATCACAGTGAAGAAGGACACCAGCTATGCATTCTCCAAAAGAAAAATGATACCAGTGAATAGCGATGATCATTAATCACAGTAATTCTTTTATTTTCATTGTCCAAGCAAATGTGGTTATATTACGTACACTTCAATCTTTATGTACACATAAATTAACTTGAGAGAGATAATCAGATTTCCACGCCATGCATCTTAATGACAACATTTTATTAAGTGTTTTCTTTGATGTGAGTACTACATGATATGATCCTGATCAACTTATTATTACCAGATAAATTGACAAAGAGAAATGGGTTTCAAAACATGGAGTCGTTTAGTAAAGACAAAGCATGACTGTATTTGTTTTTAGCATACAATCTTTTGAAAAATGTTAATATTATGAATATATGATAGATCGTGCTAAATAAAAATGCTCAAATAAACATCCTAACCATTAATGAATGATGATCAATATACTGAGTGAGTTCTATTCTAGCGAGAGCAAAATGTATAGGGAGAGAAAGATTACTAAAATGCTAACAATATCATGCTATATTTTCAAAAATTTTACTTTGTCATTTCCGCGTATATATGTACATACTCACAATGGTTGCCTTCAAATGAATTACATCTAATTGTTTGGAGGCGATTTACAATGGCTATACAGAGGATTTCAATTTTGAACTTGTCTCATGAACTCGTCACATCTATGCCGTATCTCATTGCTCCTTTTATTTTCTGGGTGAAGCCACCTCATTGCTCTTTTTGTGTCAACTCACTCAACATATTCGAGAATGGAAGACTATTACTTGCTTTGCTGTGTGCTTTTGATTAGTTGTACCTAAATGAGCATTGTTTGTTTGGTTTTAAGATAGGACAAATTATCGGGGGGAAAAAAAGTTAGGACAAATTACTTGGCACAACTCAAAGCTACATAAATCTTTTGAGAAATATATGTGTGGCTTGAGTTGAGACAAGTATTTTTTTTTTTAACTTAAGTTAATTTACTAAACTATTTCTGTTGATTTATTAAATTGTTCTTAAAAGACATATTAAAATAGAAATAGTTTCATAAATTTATTCGAGTCAAGATGTTTGAGTTCATTAAGACACCAAAAATTTCTTAACAATTTTTTTTTTGTTGTGAAAATACATTTAATAAAATTATTTACAATGTAAAAATAGTAAACCCAAGAGGAAATTACATGGCATAGCACTTTTGGCCTTTTAAATTTGAGAATTA
Source organism: Flueggea neowawraea (assembly GCA_948243855.1). Taxonomy (NCBI): domain Eukaryota; kingdom Viridiplantae; phylum Streptophyta; class Magnoliopsida; order Malpighiales; family Phyllanthaceae; genus Flueggea; species Flueggea neowawraea. Next base: position 5,268 of record CAODLS014592663.1, on the reverse strand, counting down.
ACATTGCCGGCATTTTATTCTTACATAAACCGCATTTTGTTTTTGTCTCTCACAAACGCCGCCTAGTTGGACTACCCGCGCGTTTCTCGCATTTTTTTTCATTTGTCTCTTTCTCTCTCTTCTCACTCTTAATTTCTCTATCTCTTTCTCTCCTTTTTTTTCTTCATTTCTCTCACTTTTTCATTCTTGTTCTTCGCTACAAAATTTCGAACTCAATCTCTCCCATCTCAACCTTTATGAGCCCACCACCACATAGGGTTGGGCATAGGGCCGACCCAGCCTAGGCTCCATTGATTGAGCTGAGTGCTTGACCCAAGCATGTCCATTCAAAAAATGGCGGGCCACCTGCGGGCCAAAGTTATATATATATATACACACAGAGGACTGACCGAGTTTATTTTTTGCAAACCCAGGTCCAACTTGGAATTTACATCGAGCCACTTTTTTCAACCCGGTCCTTCAGGCTAAAAAAACCAAACCTAGGCCTTGATATTAAAAAAGTCGGGTTCAGACCAGCTTACGGACCGAACAAACAACCACATGGTGTCATATGAAAATTTGTTATCGAAGCAATTTTTTTAAAAAAAAGGAAAACGAGAAGAGATCAAAACGATTATGAACCAACAAAGATTTCAACGTGAACCGGAAGAATATTGTTGCTATTGATTAAGTTTTTATGTGTCTCATGAGGGAGTAACACAAAGATGAGACGGAGAAGCTTAAGTCATGGAAATTTAGTTATTAACGGAGGAACAATAGCTGCCTTTGTATGATAAACGAAAGTGGTGTCATAGAAAAATAAATAAGGCAGAGAGAGAAAGCGAGGGCGAAAGAGGTCAAAGTGTGATCAATTTTTGACGCGTAGTCAAACTCTGACACGATTAAAAGTGGTATTTGTGACATTTTTTAAAATATTTTTCCTATGTGATCCAATGGGTCGTTGTCGGTCTGAGATATGGCACAACTTCATAAGCCCACCTACGACCAAAAGCCCATTTCGGTATCCAAATAGGAAGAACAATGACTTGGGACAATTGCAAAATATTGAAATAGTATATTGCCAAGTTTTTAAAATTGTGTGCCTACCAAGCCAAGTTTTTTGCATTTGTGGTGCTAGCCACAACTAAAAAAGAAATTTGCAACAATATTGAAACATTAGCGCTTGTAATACGCGCAGATGGTACGCGTCTTTCAATATCTGTTGAATACCATTTGAATATTGCTTGAATGTCAAAATAATACTTTATGGATATGAATTAGAATATTGTAAACCGATTCAATATTCATTGAAAATCAACCAAAAAACAAATTGATGTATAGAAAAAGGCAAGTGAAAGCCAAATTATTCAATTGGTATTTAGTAAGTTTTCAAATAGTGTCCAATTGGTATTTAATAATATTTCAAAAAGTATTAAATTAGTATTCAATCAGTTTTCAAATATTTTTAATTAAATATTCAATTATTTTTTAAATGGGATTCAATAGTTATTCAATAAATCTTCAAAAAGTATTCAATTGGTGTTCAATTAATTTTTAATAGTATTTAATAGGTATTCAACATGTAACTTAAAAAAATTCACAGGTTTACAATGAATTTCAAAAGTGTTAAATAAGTTTTCAAAAAATATTCAATTAGTTTGAAATAAAATATAGTCAATTGGTATTCAAAAAGTATTCAATAACTATTCAATATGTTACTCATCAAAAAAACTATTCAATAAGTTTTCAAAAAGTGTTCAATTTATATTCAAACGGTTTTCAGATGGTATTGAATAAGTGTTAAATTAGTTTTCAAAATGTATTTAATAAGTGTTAAATCAGTTTTCAAATGGTATTCAATAGTTATTTAAAAATTCTTCAAAAATTATTCAATTGGTGCTCAGTTAATTTTTAATAGTATTTAATAGGTATTCATCATGCAATTAAAAAATATTTAACATGTTTATTGTCACAGTCCGTTTTCGGACCAAGACCGCGAACAAAGTGAACCGTCTATGTGAACCCAATTCATCTTGCACGAGCCTCAAAAGATCAGATATACTACCCGGTTTACTCAATACCCAATCAAATATAAATAAGCAGGCAATATAAGTTAAAACATAATTTATATATATAAAATATATAAATATAAACATATCATACATAAACAAAACTTAAAAACAAATCAGATAAACTAAAAATATCATTATACAAAACCAAATACAAAATGAAACCCAAAACGCAACAACAATCTGATGTAGAGCTCTACTGTATACATATACAAAACTCAGTCCAAAAGGGCACTCACAGCCAAAGGAGGTGTCTTCTGAGTGACAGGTGTCGATCAGATGACAGATGGCAAAATGTATGCCTGAAAAATATAAAGGGAGGAGGGTGAGAAATCTCAATGAGTGACAACACTCTAGATCACCTCATACGTACATCACAAAGACCTTTTTGAAAACAGTTCTAAAATATCACAAGCTCGTATATATACAATGATATATACACTACTAATAATAGTAATTTCTGAAATCATTTCCAAAATGTTTGCACTTAAAGCAACCAGCATACGATCTGGCGATGTTACTATCAAATAATATCATATATCTTTTTATAACGAAACCATATAATGAGATTAACTATGCCACTGAATAACATGATCTGTAATCAAATACAAATACAAGAGTGACTGTGTGTCACTAAAATACGAGTGTCTGACCGAACACATGGTCAACAATTTATCCTGGTAACTAAGGGTTTTACCAACAATATTGGTATACCTAATGCCACGTACCCCGTAGCTGAGGTGTTCCATATATATAAAATTCATAACAAGCAACAAACATATCAGAGTTATAAAATTAGAAAACTGATATGTATAGTAGTTCAAAATATAGGAAAACCAGTTCATCATATAATCGGTTTTAAATAGTCAATCCGTTACTTAATCAAATTACAAGTGATATCTCCACATATCAAAATCATATAATGTTACAGAAGACACGACCTAAGTGTCTAAAGCTGTCACTGCACTCACCTGAAGTCCAAAGTAAAATCTAGACCAATCACGCACCACCAGTAGGGGACTGGTCTCGATGGTAGGAACAAGAAGCTGAAACAATAATTCAAAGAGATATCAAAGCATGATAATAGTACTGTGACAATGTTAAATGTATGAAATGCACATGCAAGTGCTAATGCTTGCTCAACACTGAAAACCCCATCTCAAACCAGGATCTGATACTCATAACTTGAAAATCAGATTCTATGCAAAATTATAATTCAGTCCTCCATCTTTTGCAAAATTACGTTTAAATCCTTAAATTCCAAAAAATTCACAGTTCAGACCTCAAAGTGACAAATTATCAAATCAGTCCTCAAAATATGTGAAATACCAATATTAATCATCCATGTAAACAAGATACAAAAATTACACTTTTAGTCCCTCAACCATATGGCTTACTCGAGTAATGAGATACCTTAGTCGAGTAACCAGACAACTCTGTTACTCTAGTAACTGGATCCTCATCTTACTCCAGTAACTCTTCAAATTACTCAAGTAACTCATAGTATCGATTACTCGAGTAACACGTTCAGGTATTCAAACCGATTGAAACTCAACTTCAACCACTCTAATCATCTGTCAAACCATTTCAAGCTTAATTCATGACCAATCAACTTAATTCAAGTCATTTTATCAATTTTTGAATTATGAAACTCATCTACAACCAACAATAGATGGATTCCGACATCCAAAATCAGATTTCAAAGCCAAAAACATGAACAAGAAGCAAGAACCAAACTTAAAACTAAAATCTCACCTCAAATCCACGAATAAAAGATCCAAGAAGTAAAGATATCGAGTGAAAATATTCTGAGGGTTTAGGACGATGTTCTGAGGTGTTGAATGACAAAACAAAATGGATAAACTCAATTTTAAGAACCAACAACCGCCACACCGCTTGTGCAGATTGCACAACAAACTCGAGTAAGAAATCAACTTACTCGGGTAACTCAACCCTTCACTTACTCGAGTAACCAACACTCTCACTAAGTAATCCAACCTTTAACTCGAGTTAACAATAACTTTACTTGAGTAACCATACATTCTTTTCAATAAAAATCAAAAAATATTACTCGGTATTTTGACCAAACGAAAAGGTTCTTACATTTATAGTAAATTTTCAAAAAATATTCAATAAGTTTTTTTAAAAATAAATTCATTGTAAAAATAAAAGTATTAAATTGGTATTCAAAACATATTCAATAAGTTTTCAAAAAATATTCAATTGGTTTTAAAATTATATATTTCAATAATAAAAAAATGCAAATTGTTTGTTGATTTCTTTATCGTCTTTGTTCACATCAACTATAAACTTAATGGAGCATGCCATATACAGGGAGATTAAAACAAAAAATTTTATTTATAATGGATAAAAAAATTGCATTAGTATAAAACAAAAAAAGTAAAAAAAAGATTAATACATTATTTACTAACTTTACACATTTTCTCTATTTTTAACGGACTAGGCATTTTTTTCTTGTTAACAGGCGTCTTTCTTACATTTTTTTTAATGAAAGAGAACAGTACCTCACTAAGTATTATTTATTGCCCTCACTTGTGGCGGGAGAATACTGTGGTTACAAGAACGAACCTTGTCATAATACAAAATATTCAATAGAGCCTGCAGAAAAGAAATAAAGTCATGAAGGCCAAAAGATTGGGATAACCCATTTTTCGCTATCCAATCTGCACTAAGATTATCATCTCTTCGGATATGACAAAGAGAAGTATTGGTGGAATGAAGCATATTACGAATGCGCATTACCAGGACTTGATGATAACCACACCATTGTGAATCCGACGTGCAAATATCCACTGCAAGTCGGGAATCAGATTCAATTAGAACTTGAGTCCACTTATACTCAGAAATCATAGTAAGAGCACTAAAGATGGCACGAAGTTTCGTGATCAAAGAGGACATGAAGCTAAGATGAATATTTCGGCCCTTCATAATCAGACCCACAACCGAGGCACGCCGTACAAAGGAAAATGTCCCATCCACACTAATACACAAACTACCTTCAAACATTTTATGAGTTATGCACGACGTATTCTGATGCACAGTGTGTTGGAGAATTTTTCCGGGGATGCCTTGGTTGAGTTTGGAGAGCGGAAGCAAGTTGGAGTGAAGAGAGAAAACAACACCGCAATTTAGAGTGGTTCGGACAACCATGCCTACGTCCATTACCTAAGTCTCATTTAGGATTTCCATTATAATGAAG
>CAODLS014590197.1:0-15635 GCA_948243855.1 Flueggea neowawraea | reverse complement strand
TGGAAGCTGAAGATGAAGGTGATTTTGGTTCAGCAGAAGTGTGAGGAGGCGTTAGAAGGTGAAGAGAAATTACTGAAAGAACTAACAACGGCACACAAAGCTGAGATTGTGAAGAGGGCACATAGTGCAATTCTATTAAAGTCTTGAGGGAGGTAGCTGATAAAACTACTGCAACAGACTTATGGAATATGCTTGAGAGTATGTATCAGAAGAAGTCCTTGACAAATAAACTTTATCAGAAAAGGCGGCTATATACCTTGAAGATGACAAAAAGGATGCAGGTAAAGGAACATCTTGATAAATTTAATAGTATTGTATTAGATTTGAAAGGTGTTGGCATCAAACTCGAAGAAGATGATTAAGCTATATTTCTGTTATATTCTTTGTTTGACTCGTATGAAAGTTTTATTGATGCTATAATGGTTGGTAGAGATAGTATATCGATAAACAATGTTAAGAATGCTCTTTTGTCTAAAGAACTGATGAGGTCCACTTTTACTTCAGGTGGAGACATGTTAATTGTGGTCTAAATAAACCACCTATTATTTCTATGCACTAGCTCTCTGCCCGTGGACGTAGGTCGATTGACCGAACCAGATAAACTCTTGTATTCTTGTATGATTGCTCTTGTCTATTTCTGCATTATTATATCGCTTGTTTTCTTGACAACGAGTAATCTAGCTAATTAAGAATATCTAAAAAAGATTGTAAATGTTTTTATGCATAACGATTTGCGCTTGAAAAAGATTATTCTCAAAATATTATTGATAAGTTTCATTTTAGGCATGATTTATATTGTAGTTTGTGTGTGTTTTTGCATGATAAATTATTATTATTCGTTTGTTTTTATGTTTTGTTACTTTTTGGTGATTTAAGTGGAATGTTGGTGAAACGAGAAGAATTGGAGCTATTTTTGGCATTAAATAGCCATGTCGTAGGGATGTGATGACTAAGTTGACTTATTCTGCATTGGGCCGCATGTTTTCACTAATAGGCTTCGGGATTTGAGGCTCTAGGACTTTTTTGAAGGCTGTTGACTCAATTTTACTGCTGGAACAATCATAATTATATTATTATTATTATTATTATTATTATTATATCAATATTATTTACATTAGGATTAGTTTTTGGAGAGATAACACATATAAATACTCTCTAAAACTCATTTTCAATAGCTTTTACATTACCCTAAGAGGGGAGCACGCCCTAAAAACATTATTCTCTCATATTTTGCATGTTTCTTCTAAGTTTGAGCAGCTAAATTCTCATCTAGTCAAGGTATTTTCAAGGTTTGATCCTATTAGGTTGTGAGACTATTATTTTTATATTTTATTGAGTATTTTCAGTATTTATTCAGATCTTGTGCCTTAGTTCCTTTATTATTATTTCTGTTGGTTGATTGATAAGAGCTCGTTAATTGATTGAATGAAATAATATAAGTTAGGGGTCTCTTTGGTTCTTACTACTGCCATAGATTAAACTTTGTCAGGGCGTCCCGAAAATAGTCTACAGGACGTCTCGAGGCTATCGACTAAGTAAGAAGAGATTGGTTAATAAAGTGTGTCACCATTAACTATAACTTTGTCTATTCGAATACTTGGTATTTATCGTTTGTGGCTGTAATCAACTGAAAGGATATAACTGAGAAGTATCTTGGCTATGCTTTATTATTATTGATTTCCTTTTGTTTACATTTTGTTCTCTTTACTTTATTTTACAGTTTTTATCTGTTTTGATATTTAATCTTTGTTATCTAAGTTATCTTGTTTATTTTGTTGTTTTTCTTTCAAATAAATAAATTTTATCAATCTCTGTGGATTTGACTCTGCTCACTGCTATATACAAAATCATTATTTTTGAGTAGGTAATTAATTTGTTGGTTTGACACCCATCAAAATTTGGTGTTGTTGTCGGGGATTAGTGTCAAAGTTTATTTATTTGTTAGTTTTTTTTATTTGTGTTAATTTTCTCTAAAAAAAATTATATCATGGATATTGACTTGCATTACTTTATGTTCAAACAAGATCCATATAAGGTAAGATATTCTGAAATTCAATATACGCTTTCAAATGTAATCTCTACCTGGGATCAAATGAATTTCAGGAATCAAGTGCATTCATGTAGAAATCATGCTTCTCCAAACTATCAAAGCAACATGTTCTCAACGCCTCAATATGACTCATTTTCAAATTCTTTTTATGACTCTTATGGTTGTTATGATAATACTGACCGTTATTTACAAACTAATAATTCAGGATGGTGGGAGCATCCAAATTTCAACTATAGAAGAGAACTCAAAACTTTTCAGCAATTTCAGCCTGAATTACTAACTCCTCCATAACCTGAATTTGAAGATAGAATTCAATCATTAGAGGATGTAGTACAACAATTTGAGAAAGCAACAGAGACTAGTTTGCAAGATATATCAAAACAAATCAGTCAACTAGCCGTTGCAGTTAATAATATGGAGAATCAATGTGAATCACTTGTCGAAACTACTGATGATCCAGTCCATGATGTCAATCTTGTCACGCTGGAGAATGATGAGTTGTTGAAACTACCTGACAGTGTGATTGCATTTTCGCATGGCCATGCCGAAAGTGATATAACGCTGACAGAGGTAAGTAACAAGGCAGAAACTCAACTTCTAAATTTTGATCCAATTTTTGTTTGTGAGGATGAACTAATATGCCCAAAGAAGTTAGTTGAGTACATGACAGATGAGGAAGAGAAAGCCATGAATGAGACATTCACAAAAGTTGAGGTAAGAATTCTTTCAATTGATTCAATTGATCATGAACCTAAATTTGTTGAATTTCTCGAAGAATTTTGCACTAAGAAAAAGAAAGTACTAAGGGAGGACGTGGTTGATGTTCCTCAAAATTCTTCAGTCATGCTTTATAAAAGATTATCTCTAAAGAAGAAAGATCCAGGTATGTTCACTATTTCATGCACCATTCGAAATACAAATATAAAAAGTGCAATGCTAGATCTAGGTGCTTTTATTAGTGTTATGCCTTTTTTTCATTTATACACAATTGGGTTTGGGATCAATAAGAGAAATAAGAGGTGTAATACGGTTAGTTGATAATTCTAGCACTTACCAGAAAGGAATGACTGAGTATGTTTTGGTGAAAGTTGATAGTTTAATTTTTTTCACTGTTTCCTATATTATAGACATGAATGATGAGGACTCTCATTATTCATCACTAATTTTGTTGAAAACACCATTCCTTAGTACTGCAGGTGTAAAACTTGATGTGTTGAATGGTGTGATCATCTTTGAGATCCAGTAAAAAGTGATGCACTTCTATATTGATCCAAAATGAAGTTTTCAAGTTCGTCCAGCTAGTATGACGTCAAAGAGGCGCTTTTTGGGAGGAAGCCCATGGTTTTTATTATTTTTTCTTTTATTTCAGTCAATTTCAGTTAGTTTTAGTTTATTTTATTTTTGTGTTTTCCCTTCAAATTCCATCCTAAATTTATTTTTTTGATTTGATCACACTTGGTCTTTAGTTCCTATTGTATTTCAGTGATCAACATAGTAAAAATGGAGCACAACATTGCAGCTTTGTTTGTTTGTTTCAACCAAGCACTGTTGCACCCACCTTCACCATGATTCTAGAGAAGCTTTCTTTCACTCCTTCCTTACTTTTAATTTCATGTTGTCTTTACACATTGAGGACAATGTGGATTTAAGAGTGGTGAGGGGCATTTTAGTGTTTTTCATGTTTGTTATGTTTATTGATGTGATCTTTTATTTTTGTTAGTTTTCACATTTTGTTGAAATTTTTTGAATTTTTTATGTATTTTGTATGCTTGTTACGTAGTTGCATAGTTCTACATAAAGTTTTTGTTGTTTACTGAATGTTTTAACTTTCGACATGAATTTGGCATAACCATGCCAAAAGCATGTCTCGTCTGCATGACAGTACTGCATTTATTTCATTTTTTGTTTCATTTGCACGACATGTTATGTTCTATTTTGGAATGCATCTACTGCCTTATTTTGAAATATTTTGGTGTGAGTTTGTCCTTAAACATTGAATAATTTGAAACTTTAGGAATTTTAAGGTTTACTCGTCCTTATATACCCATTAGAGTAACATAGTTGGATTCATAGGCAAAACCCATGTGAGCTTTTGAGACAAACACTTTGTTTTCTTGATGTGTGACATACATAGTAAGAACCTACTAGGATTTCTTATCAAGTGCAATTCGAAGACCACACCATTTAATTGAGATGCCGAAATGATGAAAGACATTATTTGTTACCCCTTTGTGTTATCCTTTTCCTTCAACATCCACCTTTTATGTTTATCCTTTGTTTACCCTTTTGAGCCTTAGACTTTTTCTTTGTTTTTAAACTTGTTTCAACCCATTCCTATTTTTGTCAAGAACCTTCAACATTTGAACCTTTAAGTTGAGAGACTTTTATTAGTGATACTTTGCCAAGTAATTTGTATGTTAATGCATTGATATACATTGATAATAGACATGTCTTAAAGATGATTTTGTGCTCATTGTATGACTGAAGTGTGGCTGCGTAGTTTTGTTATGCATGCAAATGTAACGCTGTTTTGTCTGAAAAAAGAAAAGGAAAACAAAAAAAGAGAAAAAAATGAGAAAAAATGTAGAAAAGAAAAGATGTATGAAAAAGGAAAATTGTGGAAGTAAAGCAACGTAATTCATAGAGATTTGTTTTGCCCGACATTGTTTTATTAAGCATAGATATGTATTTAATTTGGTTTGCATTAACTTGGTCGATGTATGTTGATGGCAAGTATCACTTGAGTTTGTTGTATTCCCTCTCAGCTTATAAAACCAATGCTTTGAGCCCCGTTACAAGCCTTTGAAAAGTCTTTTTTGATCGGTGCTTTGGTTGAATTTTATTAGTGTTTACGATTTGACTTTATGCCAAATGTTGGAAATAATTGCTATGAATCGATTTGAGCGTTAAACACTTAAACCTAAATACTTTGAGAGATAGAGTGAAATTTGTGAGGGTGTGAATTTGACTATCTCTTTTGGGGGCATTACTAGTGTGGAGACAATTCTTTAAAATTTTCGGCCGTCCTGACGATAATTGTGTTTTCTCTTGAATCTTCGATGCATATCGTTTGGGTATTATACTATGTGAGGGTAAAAAGAGTGATTGGGGTTTAAGGTTCTTAATTATTTTAAGTTATAGAATGCTTGAGGGCTAGTATTATTTAAGTGTGGGAATATTTGATAGGTTTCATTTTAGGCATGATTTATATTGTATTTTGTGTGTTTTTGCTTGATAAATTATTATTATTTGTATGTTTTTATGTCTTGTTGCTTTTTTGGTGATTTAGATGGAATGTTGGTGAAACGAGAAGAATTGGAGCTATTTTGGGCATATTTCAGCTTTGACTGCATTTCGGCATAGCCATGACGTAGGGACACGATGACTGGGCTGACTTATTCTGCATTGGGCCACGTGTTTTCACTATTGAGCTTCTGGATTTTAGCCTCTAGGACATGTCTAAAGGCTGTGGACTTAGTTTTACTGCTGGAACAATCATAATTACTATTATTATTATTATTATTATTATTCAATATTATTTATATTAGGATTAGGTTTTGGACAGAGAGCACATATAAATACTCTCTAAAACTTATTATCAGCAGCTTTTACATTACCTTAAGAGGGGAGCATGCCCCAAAATATTATTCTATCATATTTTGCATGTTTCTTCTAGGTTTGAGTAACTAAATTCTCATTTAGTCAAACTATTTTCAAGGTATAATCCTATTATGTTGTGAGACTATTGTTTTTATATGTTATTGAGTATTTCAAGTATTTATTTAGTTTATGTGTCTTAGTTCCTTTATTATTATTTCTATTGGTTGGTTGATAAGATCTCGATGATTGATTGACTAAAATAATATAATGTTATTTAAGATTGATAGTGCGTCACATTAGTCATAATCTAGGTAACGAATAACGTGAATTTATGTGTTGGACATTGTTCATTGTTATGGAACTGAATAATCTGGTTTAAATGATTTACGGCGTTTTCGACTTCATTGGTTAGGATAGGGGTTTCTTTGGTTCTTACTGTTGTCATATATTAAATCTTGTCAGGGCGTCCCGTTGGTTGTCTAGTGGTTAGGAAAATCGTCTGTAGGCCGTCTCAGGGCTATCGATTAAGTAAGAAGAGATTGGTTAATGGCTTGCGTTATCGTTAACTATAACTGTATATATTCGAATGCTTGATATTTATCTTTTGTGTTTGTGATCAACTGAAATGATAGAACTGATAAGTACCTTGGCTAGGCTTTATTATTATTGATTTTCTCTTGTTTACATTTCGTTCTCTTTACTTTATTTTACTGTTTTTATCTGTTTTGATATTTAATCTTTGTTCTCTACGTTGTTTTGTTTATTTTGTTGTTTTTCTTTCAAATAATTAAACTTTACCAATCTCTGTGAATTCAATAATGCTCACTGCTATATATAGAATCATTATTTTTGAGTAAGTAATTAATTTGTTGGTTTGACACCCGTCAATAATATTATGCATAGAAATAATGGGTGGTTTATTTAACTATTGATATTTTTTTAAACACAATAACAAAACAGTAAAAAACTTGTACATAAAAATACTAACAATAATTTTAGTTAGAAAAAAAGGTTAGTGTAGTTAAATATTGGACCCAAAAAAAGAGAGAAGATCTTTCCAATATATATATATAGAAGAATGTAAAGATAAAAGGAGGACTTCTAATGAAGCGCTCCTTATAATTAAAAGATTTAAATCAGTTTATAGAGTAGTGGCATGAGAATCATCTCTAGTATTAAGAAATTGAGATTTCAATATTTAGTAGGAAATCAAAAAAGAAACTAGGTGTGTTTGGTATAAAATGAATATAAATTTTATTTCATTTGTAAATAAAATGAAATGAAATCCATAAGGAATTGAATTTATAAATAAATTGAACTATTTGGTATGGTATATATTAGAATTTTAATTCTTTTATTTGTACATGAATTCCTTGTTTGGTGTGATCTAGAAATCAGAATTATTTATACATTGTGACTAAAATACCTTTACATTTATAATTCTAATCAAAATTATAACAATAATATTATAACAACAATTATTTGTTGATTATTTAAATAATTATTTAATATAGATTAAATATTTAATTATTTAATATGAATTAAATATTAAATAATTTAATATGTTTTAAAATATTATAATTAAATAATATTTTTAAATATTATTTAAATAGAAACAATTGTTTGTTGATTAAATAATTAAATAATAAATTTATAATACTAATCAAAATTATGACAACAATATTATAACAACAACTGTTTGTTGATTATTTAAATAATTATTTAATATAGATTAAATATTTAATTATTTAATATAAATTTAATATTAAATAATTAAATATTTTTTAAAAATATTTTTACATTATTTTAGAATTAAAAGAGAGGGAGAGATGGAGAGAGAGGGAGAGGGAGGGAGAGAGGGATAAAATTGTCCAAAAAAATGACATGGAATTTAATTGCAAATGACATCTATTTATCTTGAATTTGCAAATAAACAATTTTAACTTACTTCTAATTTCTTCATTTGCAATTCTTAGATTTGAGTTTTTTTAAAAACAAATCAAATAACAGAATTTAAATTTACAAATGAAGTTCTTAAAATTTTAAGGTATTCATTTATACCAAACACTATGTAAAAGATTTATAGAAAAAGATTAGCTCAATCTTTCAATTTAATAATTGCTTACAAGCAGCGTGGTTACTGTTTCGAGCAAGCTTACAAGACTACATCAATTTTCTCGAGAAGAGAGGAAAATTTTAGGAGGAATATACTATTTCATCCCTGAGCTAAATCTTATTCTTTAATTGCACTACTGAGTTTTCGAAAGACTCTTATTGCATCATTGACACCGTCTGTCCAGACTAACGAGACACGTCAAATTAAATGACGTGGCATGTGAGACACATGCCAACATTATTGTAATGACTATTTTGCCCTTCATCTCTCTCATCTTCATATTCTCCATCTCTTTCTCTCTATTTTTCTTCTTTCTCTTGTTGTTAAAAAAACCAAGACCAAAATTAACAAACTAATCAAACGCAGAATTCGATGAAACCCAATAATCAAAGCTAGTAACATATAAAAGAACAACACCCCTGCAAACCCAACCACTGTCCTCGATTAAACACCACAAGAAAAAATCCACAAACCACAACCACCATTTGCCAAAATCAAAACCCACAAACTCACAAATCAAAACCTTTCGATCACAAAAACTCTTCAATTAAAAAAATCAAAAATCATAAATATCAAAGAGCACAAAATAAATGAACAATTTCAAGAAATTCAACCCACATGGACACAAAATCTTGTTAAGTGATAGTAGCGAAATTGAAGAAGTAAACGAGGCTCATTGATTTGAAACAGAATATACTGAAATAATGTCGCATACAGAAATGAAAACCCAAATTAAAAATCGCATGATGGAGTGACTTGTTCAAGAAGGCTACCAAGCTCTTTGTTCTCTGCGAAACGCCTACGTTGGCAGCGACGGAGCCAGAGGTGGAGCAGTTAAGGAAGCTGTTGCCGAGGTTGAGGGCTTTCATTTTTTTTGAAACCATGTAAACCTAAGATAAACGGAGCAAGAACCCACCTGATGATGAGACAGGTGCCTCTTTAGTCATTGCTATTTCTGGAGGTTCTGCCAGTTGATCATTATTTTCTTCTTCTTGTCTTTGTGGTAGTGGAGGAATGTTGAACATTTTTCTTTGAACATGTTCGATCTCCCAATTGTAGAAAGAATATTCATAACATAACATCTCAGTTGATGATCACCTTTTTTGTTTCCAGGTTATACACTCGGTAGCCCTTAGATTCTGAGTTATAGCCTAAGAAGATGCCCTTGTCAATCTTTTTGTCGAGCATGCTCCTTTTTTCTTGTGGAATGTGAGTATAGCAGATGCAGCCGAAAACTTTGAGATGTTTTACTGACGGCTTTCTTCCACTCCAAGCTTCAACTGCTTCAACCCAAAAAGATTTGGGAAGTCCCTTCTCGTGAAGCTTAGAATTTTCCATCTTCATTATAGTTCTATTTTTTCTTTCTGATACACCATTTTGTTCTAGTGCGTATCCTACTGTAGTTGATGCTCTAGACCTTCTTCTTCACAAAAAATTATCAAATTCTTTATAAGTGTAATAGTCTTTATGTTGTAACCACTTTCTTTCTCTACACTGGTTTTGAACTTCTTGAAAACTCCAAATACTTCTGATTTTTCACGTAGAAAGTAAACCCATGTCATCCTTGCATAGTCATCAATAAAGAGGATGAAGTACCTATTTTGGTTGTGTGATGGAGTACGCATTGGACTACAGACATCTGTATGGACTACCTCTAATGGCTTTTTGGCTCTCTATGCTTTTCCAGATGAAAAAGGCTGTTAGCGTTGTTTCCTGAGCATGCATCCTTCACAGACATTGGTGATCTCCTCGATTACTGGAAAATCGTACATCATATTTTTCTGCTGAAGGATTTTCAAACCATGGAAGTTGAAGTGCACAAACCTTCGATGCCAAAGCCATGATTCATCCACTTGCGCCTTCATCACCATATCACTTGCGCTCCTCCATTGGATAGGAAAACATTTGTTTTCCCGCATTTTTATTTTTGCAATAACGAGATATTTATCTTGCCTGTCAAGGATTGTGCAAGAGTCTCCCTCAAAATGCTGAGTGTATCCCTTCTCCATCATTTGACCTACATTTAGTAGGTTTTCATTTATGGTTGGGACTAAAAGTACATTAGTGATGTATCTCTTGCCCTTTTTTATGTCAACCACGATTGTGCCTTTGCCAATTGTCTCCAAATAGTCACCATTTCCAATCTTCACCTTGGTGTTGAATTTATCAAGACAACAAAAGATACTCTCATCTTTTGTCATGTGGTTACTGCAATCACTATCCAGATGCCATTTATCTTTCTTTTCTTCAAATGCGGCTTGGCAGACATATAAATGATAATTTTCTGAACCGTTGTCTTTGGAGAAATTAGCTTGATGATTCTTTTTAAAAAGACAAGATTTTTCCACCTGTCCTAATTTTTGTAGTTTCGGCATTGTGGTTTTCCTTTAAACCAACAGTTCTTCTCCAAATGACCTTTTTCTTTTGCAAATGCCACATAGAGGGTATTTCCCATTTTTATCCTTTTCCTTTTCTTCGGTGATTCTATCTCCCACCAATGTTACATTTCTAAGAATGCATTTTCATTTTAGATTGAAAAGCGTTTTCTGCGTCAGATTAAAAATGTCTTTCCAATCTTTTCTCTGGAGCCTCTAATGATCCCATTAATTCATCCGTAGTCAATTTGTCAATATCTTTGGATTCTTCAACTGCTACAATAATGGAATCATATTTTTCTTTGCACGTAATTAAAATTTTCCCAACTACTTTCTTCTCAGGAACATCTTCTCCAAAGGATCTTAATTGATTTACTACTTCATTGATTCTGGAGTGGTAATATTTTGCAGTCTCAGAATCTTTCATCTTTAAATTTTCAAACTTTCTTCTCAAAGTCTGAAGTTTTGTGGTGCGTACCTTTTCATTGCCTTTAAACTCTTCTTCCAACTAATCCCATGATGCTTTAGCACTAGTAGCTCCCATGATTCTTGGAAAGTATTCGTCTGCCAGGCTCATTTGAAGAGCAAGAAGCGCTTGAGCATCCTTTTGCTGATTCTCCTTTATTTCCTTTTTCTGTGCTTCAGTCAGTAGGGGTAGTGTATCACTTATTAACGACATCCAGCAAATCTTGTGCACAAAAGTAGGTCTTCATTTTTATACTCGAAAAATCATAATTGTCGCCGCGGAAGGTCGGAATTGGAATTGATGAGTGCAATGTATAGGCCATAAAACTCGATTGACAAAATCACGCCCAGTTGTAGTCGAACCGAAGTCTGATACCACTGATGGTATTTGAATAGAAAAATAATTATGATTTGAGTATTTGTTTTTATGAATATGGCATAGACAAATTTAGAAAGGTAGCAAAAGTTTTGTATGTAGTTAGGTTGGGTTTTTGGAGGCTAGTGGTTTGGAAAAGATATAGTATTGATTTATTGAATTCTTTGGACTGATTACACACACATGAGATCATTACATAGTTATAGTAGAGCATGTGGGTTAATCCACTGACTCTATGTAATTTTTTTTTTATTTCTAGACTTTTACTTATTCTAGATTTTTCACTCTAGTATTTTCCAATTAATTCATCCTTACTTTTTGATCAACTATTATCCTCTACTTAACTTTTAAGTAAACTAGAAAATTCTGGAAACTTGAGGAAATGTGCAGCAATTTCTAACATGCTTCTCGTCAAGGAATTCAGCAATTGATCTGGTGCCTTTCGGAGTTTGGGCAAGTTTGGCTTTGAGAGAGATAATTCTGGATCGCGAAGTGTTTGCATAGCTCCGAGTAAGTCTCTCCCAGCCTTCTTTCGAAGATGTAGCTGACGAGATGAGTGGTTGAATATTCTCTAAACAGCTACCAAGAATTGCACTGATAAGAATTTGATCTTGTCGATACCATGTGGTGTAATCTGGATTGATGCTCTTTTTATGACTATCACAACATTGTGGTGGCATAGTCAGAGAGCCATTGATATATACCAGAAGATCAAGACCGATGAGAGTGGACTGAATTTATTTTCTCCAAATAGGAAAGTTGGAAGAAGTGAGTTTGATAGGAAAGTGAGTTGGTGCATTTAATTGCACAATGGAAGTTGCTGTTGGAGTGAGTTCCATGACTGAAAAGAAAGGAGGATCGATGAGAAAAAACCTCGTTAGAGCATTTAAGCTCTGATATGATGTGTAGTATTGAGCTAATGTTGTTTTTTTATTGATGATTTGCAGAAATATTTATGGTACAACATGCCACCTATACATCAGACTATAAAAGGAAAATAATTACATAATTCAGGGAGTGATTGTAGGAGACAATTGGAGAAATATTGGCCACCAATTTGTGTATGTAGACCTGCAGAATCATACCATATCGGACTTGTCATTTACACCTCCAGACTTATTCTTTACAATGTTATGCCAGAAAAGTAACGTTTTAGGGAAATTAACTATACTCTAAGGATGATTTGTGTGGAAGGAGAATCGATGAAGGATTAGGATTTGGGAGAGGTTCATTTCTTATTGAATTTACTCATGTAAATTGGAAATTGGAAGAGATTCATGTTGTTAGGACTCAAGAAATTCAACTTAGTAACGGATTTAGAACTAAATTCACTCGGGTTCGATGACAATCAAAACGATAGTGAGTAACTTGATACTATATATTCACATAATATATTTCGAAGTGATTGAGTATAAGAAAACAATATACTATATATAATTTTTTAATGACACATATAATACTATATATACTGTAAATGTACTGTATATATACCTCAGTATATATATATAGTATATTCAAGTATAAATATATCCGGGAGGGGTTCGGGGACCCTCTGACCCCCTTGAAATCTGTCCCTGGTTGAATTTTTGTTAGCCAAATGGAGGGAGAATCAGAATCACAAGTTCACAACTAATTTTGGTCAAATCAAATGATAAGGTTGGGAACTCTGGCTGTTGTTTCTTTGTAGAGCTTTTTTTTTTTTTGCATGAGCTTAAAATTGGTTAGTTAAGAGCCACATAAATTATGAAATTTGTGGCAGAAAATGGTTAATTGTGTTTTATTGGACAAAACTATCTTCTTATTCTTCTTCTCAAAAAAAAAAAAAAGAAGTCACACTTTGAGTTTTTTTGTTTTTGATGAAAATTGAGGAGAAAATAATGAGATTTGTGTCAGTTATGATGGTCAATCAGGGTTGATTAAAGGACAAATTTTGACGAAGTACAAGTTTTCTAGTTTTTGATGAAGTACAAGTTTAATCTACCTCAGTCTCTCGAACCCGTATTAGCTTGAATTCAGGACTTGAAGTCCTGACGGAGTTGCTTTACCGCCGGTGACAAGTGCAGAATTTTTTTTTTATCTTGGGCACCATTTATATATACCAATTGAAATTCAAATATACGTAAATATATTAAAAAAAATTAAAATATATTAAGTTAAAATTTCATAAAAACAGTGACAAAATAATTCATTACACATATATGGAGTTTCGCCGGGACAGGTCACGGACCCGTCTGTCCATCACTGTTTACCGCTGAAGTAATTTCTGCGGTTTCTTTTAAGTTTTTTAGCTGTAATGATAAATTGTTGAATACTGTGTTTTAGGACAGAATATTTTATCTCACATAGCATTTTTTTACAATCGACAATTTTTTAACGGATCAATAATGACTGATTAATGTAAGGACCAAAGTGATTTGTGAGAATAAAACACAAGGAAGTACTAGCTAGAGTTCTCAAAATGGGAGAATCAGTAGTTAATTTTGCTATACCTCACGGACGAGAAGTTAATTTTCTAAAGTCTTACAGTAGAAATATGACGTAGAATATAGTGATATCACTTATTATTCTATTTCAAACAAAATAACTTTCAAAAGTTGCAAGGATAACAAAAACAACCACAAGGTAATGTCCTTTTTAGACCCACTGCCACTAGAACAGAAAGCTTTATTCTTATATTTTTCATTTATGCTCAAGTGTACTCGTAGAAGAAACCAATAATTTTACTATTTATTTTGAAATTGAGAGGTTTCTTTTTGTTTATTTTAAACTTGCAATAAATAAGCAACTAAATTAGTGTGATTGCTTATTTCAACAATTTTCGTACTAAATCGATGAACTTAAAATGGTATTAAATCTTTTTTATAAAAATATCCCCCAAGTACCGCACAATTATTATTTTTAAGCAATTATCCAAGTTTTCTAACTCTGCATGGACACATGATTAGATGAGATTAATTAAGAGGAGGGGAGAGGATTGGAGTTTTCATTTTTATTTCAATGTCCCAAGTTGAATAAAATTTAAAAGGAGCGATCTTATGAGTACTTTGTTTAACAATTAAAGGTTATTAATATTTTTTGAGTATAATATTTGTATTTTTATCATAAAATATATAGATATATATATTTGTGCACATTGTTTTTATAATAATTTGTAAACCTATTACTGTCAATATTCTATTAAAAAATTAAAAGTCGATATTAATGTTTTGAGATCAATTTATTAATTAGTATAACTTATGTTTTGAAGGAAAAATTACCAGTAAACTAATAATAAAAATAATTATATGAAATATAACTTCTTTTAGTAAATTATAGACCTCATGAAAAAAAATTGTAATGCGTCACATCTAGTAACAAATATCATAAGCGCTATCATTAATGTAGTACATGCAACTTGTTTCCCACTAATTATTCTCATTCCTCCCACATTTTGGTCGGATTTTGGAATTCACACTGTTGTTAAATTCCACAAGAACAATTGGATTAAACATTAAAGCCTTCCAACTTTTTTTCTTTCTCCTTACCTCTATATATACGTACCTCAATAATGAACTAGTATGCACAAACTTGTTTATTTTAGTACCAATCATTAAAATGGCAGGCAATGTATTTGGCACTCCCATAACTGATTTAACACTGCAGGGACTGCCAGAGTTCGTGGAGAAGGTTCCAACTCATGCAGACAGAGCGAGAGTGGCTTGTGAACGAAAAACATGATGAGGAAAAACACTTAAATGCTAGAAAATGCGTAGACAACATGAAGAGCAAATGGGGTGTTGGAGTTTCCACACTGTGCCTGATTTACAATGCCACTGGTGACCCCATAAATCTGGTTGGGTCTTATGATTGGTACAGTCACATTGGCCCCGACCCATACCCTCAGGAGATCGCAAATGGGCAGTGGGGTGTGTTTCTTCACGTCAAAATCTCTGGCGCTGCTACTGGTTCTGTGGCTGCTGTGATTTATCGTGGTCGAAATAACACTGGCCATGCCGTTGACTGGTTGCTTTGTTGGGAGAACTCGTGGAATAAAAATCTTTTCAGAAACAACGTAAGTTCTTCCTTTCTTAATTTTCCTCTAAATTCCTGTAAGTTTTTTTCTTTTCCCTCACAAAGTGTATTAGTGCATATACCAACGCAAATACTAGCCTAGTATTTTGTAGCGTACTTTTACTATGCATACGTGGGAGAGAGTGTCTGGCCACTTTGCTTAGAAATGACGGTACAGTGATCAGTCCGGCTCCTGCTAAACTAAATTGTGGTTCTTCAAATTTTTTATAGTAAAGAAGGACCTAGTCACACATGCAAGTTGCCACCATTAATTACTCTTTTTTTTTTTTCTTTTTGCAATATATTATTTAACAAAAGAATCACCCATTTAACTACCAATCTAGCTAAGCTAGTCTTCCAGTCAAGCGGCACCATATATCTCCAATACTACTGGGTAGACCTCGAGATGTATGGTGGCAAAAACTTATATTGAAACTGAAAAAAAAATTCAAGGCCATAGCTTTAATATCATCAGGAGGTTGATTTAATCTGCGACATCCTAAGGCTTGGGTTTTTTTGGAGGGGGGGGGGGGGGGGGGGGGGCCAAAAAAAATTTTTATAAAAACCCAACAATTTTTTTTTAATTATGGTTTAAAGCGACCA